>QXDM01000045.1:600000-830729 GCA_003730235.1 Pythium guiyangense | reverse complement strand
TCAAGTCGTCCTTGATGTTCTCTGCGAGTCGCTTCATGCGGCGCAAGTAACTGCCATGTGGGCTCACGCGCTGGTGCGGAAGGAGCTCGCTCATCGTCATCGTGTGCTTCTCGTTCAGAGCGTCCGAGTCATCGAGACTAGAGCGACGACGTCGAGAGTCTCCCGTCGCCACGCGTGTCGTTGCGAATCGCGTGCTCTGGCGCAAGCGACGTCGTCTTTCCGTCGGGCTTCGTCCAGCGCTTGTCGATGCCGCAGTCCTTTGCTCGCGTGCTGCTCCCCTGACTCTTTGCTTCGATCGTGTCCTCTTGATGGCTCCGGTGGACTCGCGAGTCGCTGCAGTGCGCTCTGCCGTCGGCTGTTGCTATCGCGACGCAGCAAGAGGTTCGTGACGTCGTCGCTCTCGTCGAGCGCGTCGCTCTCTCCGCCATCATCACCGTCGTTGTCGCTTGGCTCGTCGTCGTCAAAAGACATCACAGTCGTCGTCCTCGCCGCTGTCGAGGTCGCTGATCATTCGTGACGATCAAAACGCAATCGAGGGTCGCGCTGATTGAGTCTCGCACTGGCTGATGCGCGTGCGCTTTTGCTGCGGTCGCTTCAGTGCGGCTCCAGCTCGTGCGCCATGTTTGCTTGCGTTTGCTGCTGTGTGCTTGCGACTGCGCCACTGGAGCTCTCGAGTGCAAACTCGCGCTCAAGGCGGCGCCAGTGTGCTTCGATGTTCGCAACCAAGCCTCGGCGCGCTCTTGCTCGGCTTTGCTCCAGTCGGGCGAGATGCGGACCGCAGACAGTGGCCGCTGCGGTCGAGCGCTCGAGGCTGCGCTCGCTTTTGCAGATGACGGGACGCGGCGGCTCGAGGCGGTACGTGACCACTCAGTGCTCCCTCCCCGTCGCGCACAGTCGAGCGGAGCGCCACTTGAGAGCGTCGAGCGTACTGCAAGCCATCAGTCGACGGCTTTAATGGGCTTGTAGCACTGCGCAGCGACGTTTGCGCTGTACGACAGGTCCGAGCCGTTCGTGCTAGAGCCACTGCGCGGGTGTGCTGACTGCGGTCGCACGAGTGGCTTCCTCCGGTCCGTCCCAGATGCGTTTGCTGATCGAGACGCTGTGCTGCTACTGTGCGTCGGCCGCGCGCCAGCGCTGTTGCCGCCGCTACGCTGGAGCTCGAGCTTGTGCTTGGCGTCCATGAAGATCTTCTTGAACGACGCACAGAGCGCGGCGTTCGACTCGCGGTACTTTCCACACGAGCTGCAGCGCCTTCTTGTACCACTGGAGACTCGCGTCGCCGCGGCCGTTGAACTCGAGCTCGACCGCCAAGTTGTGGTACGCGACTGCGAGCGAGATGATCTTCTCTTCACGCGACTTGGCGTCGAGGACATCGGCGTTCAATGCTGCGTCGCCGTCGCCGTCTGTTCGCTCATCGTTGTCATCATCGTCATCGCCGCGGCGACTGCTGTTTGCTGCCGCGGCCTCCATGCTCACGAGCTCCTCTTGCGTGTGGAAGATCGCGGCTTGTGCGTGCTCGAGCGCGAGGGTCATGGCGCCCAAGCTGCGACTGGATCGCGCACAGGTTGAGGTGCGTGATCGAGAGGTTCTTGACGTGTGCACACGTTGCACCGAGCTGCGCGGCCTCTTTGAGGTACTTGAGCGCTGACTTGAGCTTCCCGAGCTTCCGGTAGCAGCAGCCAATGTTGTTGAACGTGAGGATCTGGAGCGACTGGCACTTGCGGAAGTTCCCTGGCGCTGTGATCGCCTCGGCCTTCCGGAGCATCGCGAGGCACTGGTCGAACTGCGCGTGCGCGAGGTACTGCATCGCAACCGAGTTGTAGCTCAGCACGACTTCGTTCAGCGCGCGGTGCACGACCGAGTTGTCGACGCCAAACATGCGGCGCTTGAGCCAGAGACTCTGCTCGAGGCATCCGAGCGCCTCCAAGTCCATGTGCTTCTGCTTGAGGCACGCAACGGTCGAGCTGAGCATCTCGAGCAAGCTCTGGTCGCTCTCATGCTGCTGCTGGTGACTCGGTTTGCTCAGACGCGTTGGCTTCCCAGGCGAGACGCTCGCAAACGCACACTTGCTCGCGACCTTCTTGCTTCGACTTGGCGAGCTCGCACCACCGCCACTACTGCGCGCTGCGTGTGACGTGTACGACGGCATCTGGAACGCGCCACTTGCGCTCGACGTTGCGACTGACTGACCAAGTCCTGCGTGGTACGAGTGCTTTGCCATCACGATGTTGTGCCTAGGCTAGACGTTTGTGATCGTGCTGTTGCTATGATGCGATCCCACTTGCGTCTCCTTTGCCATCCTCGAGCACAAGCGACCGAGTGCACGAGCAGCAGCAGCGAGCGAGCGACGACCGACCACGCGAGTCGTCCTTAAGTCCAAAGTGTCGAGTGGCTATTATTTTGAGCTATTGGGTGAAACGAATGGGCACTTCATGAGCCGGCGACGACATCGTCGAGCGCTCCGTTCGCGTCCTGATGGCGCAGATCGACTCCGTTTGCCTGCCGTAGACTTCACACACATGCGCTCGTCGTCTCGCTCTCAGTTCATTTGCTTTGCTACGAGTCCAGTAGCAACAGAGCACGTCGTTCTCTCTCTCGTCTACGAGTACTCGATCGAGCAAGACACACTACGAGGTCGTCATCACTGCGCGTGCGACGAGTCGGACCGATGCGCCTCGAGCTCGTGCTCGAGCGACGCAATGTACTCTTGCATCTGGTAGAACTGGTCCGCTTGGTCCGCGAGGACCTGCAGCAGCTCGTTCTTCTCGCCTTCGAGGCGCTCGGCCATGTGCTTGTACATCGCTGCGAGCTTGACCGAGTCATCGAGCGTCGTCTGCTGGAGCGACCGCGTGACAGCCTCGATGCTCTCGTCGTTGTTGCTGTCGCTCGCTGCAGGATCCGCCTCGTCGTTCGTGAGGATCGCACGTTGCTTGTGCAGCGACGCAGCCACGAGCACTGGCGGCTCAGAGCTCGGTTCGCTCTCAGGACGCGCCTTTGCTGGCGTTGAGGCGCTTAGACGGACCGCAGCAGGCGCTGGTGCGTTCTCGACAGCACTTGGCGCTCGCACTGGCGACGGCTGCTGTGTGAAGAACGACGACGACAATGATGGCGAGCGCTTGTGCGACGGACTCGCGCTCGTGTGAAAGAGCGCGCTCGCTGACGACGTCTCGGAGAAGAAGTCGTTCACTTGCGTCGGACTCGGCGCTGCTGCTGCGACTGGCGAAGACGACGCGAACGAGACGTCGAGTGCTTGTGGCGTTGTGCTCTCTGTAGCCGCTCCGTTTGCATGGACGTGGCCGAGTGAGAAGCTCCCAGTGGCGTCTGACGGAGCGGAAGCAAACAGGCCCGCGACGTCGCTCGAAGCGTTCGCGTCTGCTGGTGCAGCAGCAAACGGATCTGCGTGGTCGTCGCCAGTCGGAAGTGCGCTGCTCCCAAACAGCGTCGACGCAGTCGCTTGCTGTGCGTCCGAGGCGTTGCTGTAGTAGTACTGATCTTGCTGATAGTACTGCTGTTGCTGGTCGTACTGGTCCTGGTGTTGTTGGTCGTACTGCTGCTGGTAGCCGTACTGGTCCTGTTGCTGGTAGCCGTACTGGTCCTGCTGCTGCTGGCCGTACTGGACGTGCTCGGAGCTCATCTGTGTTGACGACGCGAAGAGACCCGCCGCAGGCGCGTCGTTCGCGAGTCCATCGCTGCTGCTGAATGCGTCGACTGGTGCCTGCGACGCGTGAGCAAACAAGTCGCTCGTGCTCTCGACTGCTGCTGCTGCTGGCTCTGACGAAGCACTGGGTGCGACTGCTGCTGCAGTCTCAGAGGTCGATGACGCGCCGAACGCACTCGCGTGGTCGCTGCTGCTACCGCCAAAGAACGAGCTCGATGTCGAGACTGCGCTGCTCACAAAGAGATCAGCGGCACTGGACGACTCGGATCCCCATGCACTCGTCCGCTGCTGCGTCTGCTGCTCGTGCGCAACGCTGTCGTAGCTACTCACTGATGCTGCTGCTGGCGGTGGGTTCGCAAACAAGTCGGCCGTGCCGCTGCTTGAGCGGCTCGGCGCTGCTTCGTGGTAGTGATCGTAAGAAGACGGTGTCTGCTGCTGCGGTGGCTCAAAGCCGTTGAACGACGGCGGTCCAGCCGCAAACAAGTCCGAGGCGCTCCCAGACGTCGACAGCGCTGGCTGCTGCTGCTGCGTCTCAAAGCCGTCGAACGATGGCGTTGTCGACCGCGGCGTGTCGACAAACAAGTCTGAGACGCTGCCAGTCGTCGTCAGCGTTCGCTGCTGCTCCTGCGTCTCAAAGCCGCTGCTGTGTGCGCTCGCAAACGGATCTGCAGCAGCGCTCGAGTCAAAGAAGTTGCTGACACTGCCGCCACGCGAGCTCGTGGTCGACCGCGGTGGCTGAGCAAACAGCTCGGCGCTCGATGGGCGCGGTGGCGGCTCAAACGAGCTGCTGCTGCTGCTGCGTGACTGGAAGAACGAGTCAGCAGCAGGTGCGTGCTGCTGCTGTTGTTGGTGGTGCGAGTCGCTGTAGCCAAAGTAGCTCGACTGCTGTTGTTGCTGCTGCGCGTAGTGCGTGTTGTCAAAGAGCGTGTCGGCGTTTGGCTTGGAGGTCGAGCGCGGCGACGACAGCGGGATCTCGTCGAGGTAGTGGCCCTGGCTGTTCGTCGCGACGTATCCTTGCGGCGGCTGCTGCTGCTGCTGTTGGTAGAAGCCACTGCTGCTGCTGCCAGTCGACGTCGGCGGCTGCTGTCCATAGTACCGCTGCTGCTGGTGGTACTGGTTGGCGTATCCATTCGCGGGCGGTCGAGTCGCTGCCCAGCTCGTGTTGCTCTGGCTGTGGTTGCTGCCACTCGACGAGGCAGTCGCGTCGCCGACGAACTTTTGCAGAATGCGGTTCATCGTGCAGACGTGTGTGTGACCGTACGTCACTTTGCGGCTGTGGTCGTCAAGAGGAGAAGAGGAGGGGCACGCGCGCACTCGCGTCGATCGACGTTGCGCTCGCAAAGTCGTGACGTGGGAGACGCTCGCGCAATGTCGAAATGGGTCGGTCCAACTCACTCGAAATTTGTATGCTCCATGTGTTTGTATGCGTTTGAATATTCAAAATACAATCCATTCATATCCTTTGACTCATATCAGCATTATAGACACGAATTGTTGATGGCAGAGTTGAACACTTCAGTATGAACGAAGTCGTCGCTCATGGATCGATGGATCGATGGATGTACACGTCGTTCTCGCTTCGCTGCTGCACACGTGCAGTGCCTAAATACGTGCACTCGCGCTCTCTTCTCTCTCTGCTTGTCGTCTACACGGCTGCTGGGAGCACCATCATGAAGTCGCAAAAGTCCACAAACAGGTAGTACGTCCAGAAGTAGAAGAACGTCGCGAGGAAGATCGAGATCGGCAGCGCCGGCAGCGCTTTGTGCAGCACTGCGAGCAGGAACAGCGTGCCGCCGAGACCCTGTCGATCGCACACACACAGTTCGTTAGTCAGTCACTTGTTCATCCATCCACACATGTCAGCCACAAAGCTCAACGCACCATGACGATGCACACAAACGTCGCAGTGAACGTCGAGAAGTCGTAGATCGCCGCGCGGCCGACGAGGACGCTGTAGAAGATGAAGTCGCCGAGACCGAGCTTGATCGTCTTGTCGTCCTCTTCCTCAGCAGCTGCGCGCGCTTTCGCGTCCTGGCGCGCTTGCACGGCGCACGGCATGTCGATCGAGCACGAGCAGACGCGGTACTTGTGAAAGATGAGGAGCCACAGTCGGTCCTGCGTCGCGAAGAACTTCTCCGACACTTGCGGCGCTTTCCACACGTCCTCGGGGCTGAACGTCCGGTAGAACTGGCTCAGGAGCTCAATCAGCGCCTCCATCGTCTCGCACTCGTACGTCGTAAAGTCCGACTCGAGCACATTGCGCGGGCGGACAAAGTTGTCTGGTACAACTGACGTTGGCGCTGATGGGAGCGGACGGAGCTGGCGCGTGCGGTCCGAGCTCTGCGACGACTCGGACGTCGTCGACCCTGACGTTCGCTGCGCATTCTTTCTCGCCGATGGCGCAAGACCAGCCGAACCTGGTGCTGGTGCCGGCTCTGGTGCGCGAGCAGGCGCAGCAGCTGGAGCTGGCGCAGGACGCGGCTGGTTCGTCACGCCGTCGCGGACGTCTGCTTCGTAGAGCAGACCAGGGAGCGGCGCTTGCTTTTCTTGGATGAGCCCAATGAGGCACTTGAGCGGACCGCACGGCGTGAGCACGGCGCAGAGGTCGTAGACTGCAAACATGAAGCAGAAGACGATCGTCGTCCACTGCAGACACAGCCGTCGGTGAGTGCTACAGCTCATAGCGTCGCGTACACGCCACAGCTCATCGCACGACGCACGCACCTCTGGCCACATGGAGAACTCCCACGCGAGGATCACACTCACGAGCACGAGGTAGCCGTTCTGGACGAACTTGGGCGTGCCCTTCTGGTAGAAGATCGAGATGACGCCGACAAAGCCAAAGTTGATCATGACAAAGAGGAACGTCGGCCAGTCCATGACCCAGCCGAACTGGTCGTTCACGATCGAGTCCACGAGCTGCCCGCCGACGAAGCTCAGGATCGCAGTCGACGCAAACATGATGTAGCCGCCGAGGAACTGCCAAGAGACGGATAGTGTGAGCGCCATCGTGTCGGTCTAGACTCAACAGACAAGAGCAGGACGCACCTTCATGCAGTTGTACTTGTACAGCAGCGCCATGCCGAACGTCAGGACGGCGATCGCACCGATGATCACGAGCGCGTTCACGAGCGACATGCCGATTTGCTCTGCGCCGCCGCCGTTCGACTCGGACGAACCGTAGACCAAGTACGTCCTGCGCAGTCATAGCCACATGACTGCTTAGTCCTGTACTGTACCGAGTACAAACAACACAACGCACGTGGACGTACTGCATGGACGCTTCGATGCTCGAGTTGCGGTAGTTGACAACGATGACGCTTGCGATGACCATCGTGAGACAGACTGGGAACACGATCGCCCAGAACGAGTTGATGCCGTGCATGAGGTCGCCGGTCGTCTCTTCATTCTCCTGGATCTGCTGCTGCTGCTGTTGCTGGAGCTGTGCGTGGTGACTGCTGCTGCTGCTGTGACTGTGGCTGCTGCCGTGGTGCGAGCCACCGCCGTTCGGCGTGACGCCGCCGCTCGGCGTCGCGAGCTTGTCGTAGCCTGCGGCCTCGGGCGGCAGCAGCGGCGCGTGGCCGTGCACTGGGATCGACACGTGCGCGTCGTCGTCATTCGCGTGCGAGCGCATCGTGTCGTGGGGCATCGGTCGCTCTCGCCGTCGTCTGTGCGCCTTGCTTCCGCTTGCTTGCTTGCTTGCTTTGCGTGCGAGGTCGTCGCACCCACACTGCCTTCCTCTGTGTTCACTTGGTGTTTGTATTGACTTCGCGACAACGACTGCGCTCGTAACTACTTGGCTTTAGTATGCTCTTGGCACGCCAGGAAAAGTCAGTTCCGACTTGAAAAAATTCAGGTCAGCAAGTAAAGTGCACGACAAAAGTCTTGGAAATTTTTTGTTTCATTTCAAATATTTTTGATTTTCATCGGACAGAGCTGCAATGAAGCTGGATTAATAGCGCAATTAAATACGGTTCGAATGCTATATGTCGATCATCGAAATACACAGTGTAGCCAGCACAATGGCAGAAAATGTCATTTTCGAAATATTTCAACGATACGAGAATAAATGGAGAGGCGTGGTAAGATTGGTATCAAAATTGTAATTGTGGTCAAACGAGCTCGAAAACACGTAATTTAGATAGAACACATTGCGTACACCAAGCGAACAAATTTCCAGTGCCTCCGAAGCTGTTTTGCGATGACGGCGTGGCAAGAGATGACGGCGAGCGACGTCGCAACTATCCTCGACCTTCGAGGCCAAGGCGAGAGGCTGCAGGCGATTGCAACGCGTGTGCAGCGCAGCGTATCGACTGTGTCACGCGTCATCAACGGCGAGAGAGCCTCGAAGACCAAACAGCGCACGGGAAGGCCTCGAAAAGTGTCTGAGCGTGAGGGCCGGCGGCTGGTGCGCGCGGTCACGACGCGAAATGAGAGCGCCTCTCAAGCCCGAGCGAGTGTCGGTGTTGACGCATCGGTGCGCACCGTGCAGCGCGTCCTCCATGCACACCCTGACGTGTCTTGGAAGAAGAAGAAGCGGACGACGGTGATGACCAAGATGCACCAAAAAGGACGAGTCGCATGGGCGAGCGAGAGAG
Source organism: Pythium guiyangense (assembly GCA_003730235.1). NCBI lineage: Eukaryota > Oomycota > Peronosporomycetes > Pythiales > Pythiaceae > Pythium > Pythium guiyangense. Next base: position 822,473 of record QXDM01000045.1, on the reverse strand, counting down.
CAGCTTGGGGCGCGAGTGAGTGGTCGCGTGTCGTGTTTAGCGACGAGAAGAAGTGGAACATGGATGGGCCGGATGGCTTGCAGTTTTACTGGCATCGCGCGGGGCAGCCAGAGCGATGCGCCGTGAAGCGTCACAGCGGTGGAGGATCGGTCATGGTCTGGGGCGCATTCTCTGCAGCCGGCAAGTCGGAGCTCAAGTTCATTGAGGGCGGCCAAGACGCGCAACGCTACACAGAGACGCTTGCCACGCACTTGCTGCCGTTCTTACGCGCACACCACGAAGAAGGGCACGTGTTTCAGCATGACAACGCGCCGTGTCATCGCGCTCGACTTACTCAAGCATGGCTGCAGACGAGCAACGTGACGACGATGAGCTGGCCAGCGATGTCCCCGGATCTCAATCCGATCGAGCACCTCTGGGGCATCCTGACGAGAACCGTGTACGCGCACGGTCGCCAGTTCTCATCGCAGCAAGAGCTCAAGTCCGCCATCACCCAAGCGTGGCGCGATCTCGACCACTCAGTCATTGCCAACTTGGTTGCATCGATGCCCAAGCGCTGTGCAGCTGTCCTCGAGCGCAAGGGAGCGTTTATTACTAGTTTGTAAGCTTCAAACGCAGCGTCCTCACGTTCAATACCAATCTTACCACGCCTCTCCATTTATTCTCGTATCGTTGAAATATTTCGAAAATGACATTTTCTGCCATTGTGCTGGCTACACTGTGTATTTCGATGATCGACATATAGCATTCGAACCGTATTTAATTGCGCTATTAATCCAGCTTCATTGCAGCTCTGTCCGATGAAAATCAAAAATATTTGAAATGAAACAAAAAATTTCCAAGACTTTTGTCGTGCACTTTACAGTCATTGAACTTTAAAGTGCTCATGCGTTCTTAGTGTAGTACGCATTGTACACGTTCCAAGTCTTGGACTGAGCTTGCTAGCCTTCGCGCGACTTCGCTAGCCTTGGTGTCTTCGTGCGTCTTGCCCCTGCTCATGTCGTGATGCATGCCATCGTAGCGGCTGTAGTCATGAGCTCCGAGTCAAAAGTTGATCACGAGACGACTCTCATAGTCGGTTGACTGGATGCTCTTGTGCATCAGCAAACAAGTCACCAACAAGTCGCATGAATCGTGTCGAGTGTCATCCGTTCATGTTCATGAGTACTCCTCGATCGCGTGCTCTCACAACCACACGTACTTTGACAAAGTCCTCATAGAGCAGCACCTCGAGGCCAGGATCCGATGACGCTTCCTCTATGACCCGCGAGATCAGCAGCTCGAGTTCCTGCACAACATCACATCGCCACCACCACAACAACTTGTCAATCACACTCTGTTGTCCTCGCAATCGGTGTTGTTTCATGCATGCGCACCTCTTGTCGATGCTTCTCTGCGACGTCAGGCTCAACGTTGTCTTCAACCGGTCGCTGGTACACGACGTCCAGGTACGCGCGCAGATCAACTCGCGAGATCTTGCCGTCGCCGTCAAAGTCGTGGATCCGAAATGCCTCTGCGCAAGTGAGCGTGAGAGCACAGCAGCAAGCAGCAGCTCGCACTCAGACCCGAGCCCTCACAACACACGGAGATACATGACCAGTGCGAGCACCTCGGAGCTTGGTGTCTTGCGAGCTGTGGTAGCTGAATGTCGACACGAACTTGGCAAACTCCTGTCATGCGAGTGTGAGCTTAAGATGCAGTCATAGAGCCTCGAGGCTGCGATCACATACGAACACGAGCATGCAAGACGTACGGTGAACGGAATCGTCTTTGCTTGCGAGAGCTCCAGACTCGCAAATAAGCGATCGCGGAGCGGATTCACTGCAATCGCTGAGTGAGTTGCACACGCAGGAGCAGCCATCGAATGCGTCAGTCACTTGCTCGCTCGCTCATCGCTCAATGTGCGATCACCGAGCTGTTCGAGACCTGGAAGCGCGTAGAACTCGTCTCTCGTCATCTCTTCTTGCTGCACAAGCGATCGATACTTTCGCCGCACGCGCTCGATCTCCCGCACGGGCACTTGATCACGTGCAACATCGAGCAGCAGTAGCAGTGGTCGCAATGCCAGTGTCGACCGCCGTGAGCACGTGAAGAGCAACACGCACAGCATACGCACACACGTACACGCCGTGAGCATGCGGATCTCTTCGATCTGCTCTTCACTCAAGTCCGAGCGCTCTGCTGTGCTGCCTCTTGACGCGACGAGTCCCATGCTGGCGGCAATGGCCATATGCCTGTTCCTCACAGTTGCCGCTGAACGACGAGTCGTCGAGCGACAGATGCGCTTCGACAACATCAGCACGAACTACTCGCACAAAGCGCATAGCGATGGTCCATGTGCTTTGCTTGTATTGACAAGAGAGAGTGAGAGACGATAGCAGCACTGTCAACAACGTACGACTGCTGCTGCAGCTGGACGATGAACGAGCCTGCTTCAAAGCGCTACGCAGGACGTCTGCTTTACTTTCGGAGACTCTCGACCTTGCGCAGTCCATTGAGCGCCGCGACGCGATACGCCTCTGCGAGCGTCGGGTAGTTGAACACCGCGTTGCGAAAGTACTCGATCGTCCCGCCAGTCGACATCACGACCTGACCAATGTGGATGATCTCCGTCGCGCCTTCGCCGATCGCGTGCACACCGAGCACTTGGAGCGTCTTGGGGCAGAAGATGATCTTGAGGAAGCCCGGAAGGCCGCCGAGCATCTGGCCCTTTGCGAGCTCCTCGTAGCGCGCGACGCCGACTTCGTACGGAATGCTCTGGCTCGTGAGCTGCTGCTCGTTCTTGCCGACCATCGAGATCTCGGGGATCGTGTAGATCCCGAACGGGAAAACCTCGCCTGAGCGCATGCGCGTGCGCATGAACTGCGGGTCCGTCGACTCGGCTTCCGAGAGTCCCTTCTTGAACGTCGGCTTGTCCGTGCGCATGTGCACCGATGCCAAGCGACCTTGCTCCATCGACGTCGACGCGAGCGCTGGGAAGCCGATGCAGTCGCCTGCTGCGTAGATGTGCGGCACGGCCGTCTGGAAGTTGTCGTCGACCTGGATGAGACCGCGCTTGTCGGCTTCCAAGCCCACGGCAGCGAGGTTGAGCCCCTCAGTGTTGCCCTGGCGCCCGAGCGTGTAGAGCAAGCCGTCGCCCACGAGCGTCTTGCCGCTGTTCAGCTGCACGATCACTTCGCCGTTCGCCGCTTTCTCGACGCTCTTGATCGTCTCTTCGACGAAGAAGCGCGCGCCAGTCTGGCGCATCGAGTAACAGAGCGCTTCCGAGACTTCGCGGTCGGCCATGTCGAGGATCTCTTTGCGGCCGTCGATGATCGTGACCTCCATGCCAGGGATGATGCTCATCATCGACGCGTACTCCATGCCAATGACACCGGCGCCAACGACGATCAAGCGCTTCGGCACGGTCTTGACGCCGCCCCAGAGCAGCTGGTCGCTGTCAAAGATCGTCTCGCCGTCAAACGGAATGTCTGGCCGACGCGCTGGACGCGTGCCAACGGCGATGAGGAACTTGTCTGCAGTCAAGACACTGCGAACAGCGCGCGTCGATTCGTTGGGCGTGAGCGCATGCCTCATCCATCGATCCACTCTGTCAGTGAGCAACGTACCGCTTGCAGATGTCTGCGCTCGAGTGGCGCTTCGTGTCCGTCGCAGTTGTGTAGCTGTCGTTCGAGAGCACGGCGACCATGTTCTTGCCCGCGTCCGGGAGAAAGCGCGCCGTGCCGTTGATGAGCTCAATGTTGTTGCGCAGGAGCTGGTGGCGCGTGATGTCAGTCTCCGCGTGCTCAACCTTCTTCACGCGCTGCAGGATGTCTTCAATGCCAAAGCGCTTCGCAGGCGACGACTGCCCCTCGTAGAAGCTCCGGTGGCGATGCGCAGTCAAGTGCAGCGTCGCTTCACGGAACGTCTGTCACGATGCATATGCACACGCAGTCGGCGGTGAGCGTCGTCTCAACAGCTGTTGCATGCGTGTCAACACCGATTCTGAAGCAGTCAGTCGGTCGTACCTTGGACGGCACAGTGCCAGTGTGGATGCAGACACCGCCGAGCATGTCGCGCTTGTCGATGACGGCGACGCTCTTGCCGTGCTTGGCGTGGTCGATCGCGCACTTTTGTCCTGCTGGTCCGCTGCCAATGACGATTAAGTCAAAGTGCTCACTCGCTTTGAGGTCGCGGAGCATGTCGCTGAGCGGCTTGCTTCCCGTGCTGAGTGCGCGGCACGTTGTCAGCGAGCGGCGCACTGAGTGCGGGCGCAGTCCAAGGAGCGTCGAGACCATGATTGTCGAGTCGGCGTGTTGGCAATGCGTGTGCGCACAGTGAAGAAGACGACAGCGGAAGTCGGTGGTGCAGATCAACGAGCGCCTCGCCTCACGTTGTTTGTTCCCTTCTGCTGCTGCTGCGGCTGCTTGGTGTGAACGAGTGAGTGAGTGCGTTGTGTGTGTTTCGTGGTTCGGACCGCACGATCATATTACTATAGATACTCCAGTAAAAGTCGCGCGAGTGTTTTTAACAGATGTACTGTACGATGCATACAACGAAAGAAACGGGTGCGTATTGTTTGTGAGTTTTTCAGTAACTTGTCAATGCAAATAGAAGGAGAGAGTATACAGTCAATACATGAAATGATACGCACTAAAGCGTACTTTTGTGAAACCGCAAAAATGCGCGATAGGGCGAGGGCACAGCGTATACATTCTCCAAGTCACGTCGATGCTGAAACTGCGATGCGCAACATCACGATGACGCGACGGGCTTCAAGCAGAATTTGCTTTTGGCGTCCGCTCGCAAGTGCGTGCAAGTCGGTTGCTCTACTATTCCCAAGTGACTCTGTGCGATGGTGTGTGTGGGCTATAGACCCAGTGTGCACGCATTTGCTTTGCACTGGACTCGCAGCAGAAAGCAGCACATTGCACACAACCAAACACGCAACGGATGCACAGTGTGCTCGCTGGCGCGATGCATGCAGTGAGGCGATTGCTGTCGTTGCAGAAGCAGCAGCAACAGCAGCAGCGTCCATTTCCCTTCAGTTTTGATTATCTACCACTCTAGGTATTCAAAATTCAAGTTTCTAATCAGCTCAACTATCCGATGATACACAAATAGGCGCGTACATACGCGAAAAAAACGCGAATATTGTCAACAAGAAGACAGTACACAACGCAAAACCCACGCGACAGACTCGTTCAAATATGACGTAGCGTAGTTTTCACGGTCGAAGGACGCTTCACCGCTCGCTTGCTCGCTCGCTCGTGCGTGCGTCGACTGTGTGTGTTCGTGCCAGACGACCGGCGATACCGACTTCGGCGGCGGCTCTGACGCAGACACCTCGACACGGGCGAGAAGTAGCAACAACAGCAGACGCAGCAGTACGCAAGCAGCGTCAGCAGCACCACGGCGCAGCTCCTCGGACTGGACGACCGCGCGCACGACGCATATTCTCGCCCCTCTCCTTCTTCTTGAGTGAGCGCGAGCGCAAGCAGCAGCGTCCCACCTCTGCGCTCGCTACGACAACTGCAACAGACGCACTAGCACACGCGAGCTCGCAAGCTCGCAAGCACAAACACGCGCACACACACGCGGCGCAGACCAGGGGAAGCGAGAACGCGCATTGATTGACCGAGCGACCTCGCTGCGAACACGTACAAAGAGCGCAGTACGAGGGGCGATTGAGCGCACGTGCACACGGGTTGAGCAGCGCACCCACGAGCTCGATCCCGCGCTTCTCGCGTTTGACACCGCGACTGAATCTCCAGTTGCAACGACAGCAGCAACCGCGCTCGACTGCAGCTCCAACACCTGCAGCGCCTGCACACACGAGCAAGCGCATACGCAAGGGCTCCAGCGAGTCGACTCCTCTCTCTCTCACACATCGAGCGATTGACACGCGACTGAACACAGAAGAACTGGCGCAAGCATGGCAGACTTATCGACCAAGCTAGGGTGCGTTTGCGTATGTGCGCAAGCGACTGACGCGTGTGCATGCGCTGTGAGCTCACACGAGTGCGTGTGCGTGTGTCTGTGATGTGCGCTTGTAGCAAAATCTTCATCGGAGGGCTCTCGTACGAGACCACAGACGGTATGTGCGCGTGTTCCTGTCATTCCCCTCTCGCACTCGTTCTCTCGCCAGTACCCTCACACACGCTCCCTCTCTCTCGCTCTCGCATGTGCCAATGCGCGCCACAGAGAAGCTCCGCTCGTACTTTGCAGCGTACGGCGCCGTGACCGACGCCGTCGTGATGAAAGACCCGATCTCGCGGCGATCGCGCGGTTTCGGCTTTATCACGTACGCCGACCCGTCGTGCGTCGACCGCGCACTCGCACAGCCGAACCACATTCTAGACAACCGCCGCGTACGTCTGATCAGCGATCTTGTGCTCCGGCGCGTGTCTGTTGTGGTGTGGTCACTCATGCTCTTGCTCTCTCTCTCTCTCTTTGTGTTCCCATACGTATGAACGACGACGATGCGCAGGTCGAAGCAAAGCGAGCAGTGCCGCGCGCAGAGAGTGCGCGCGACTTGAGCAGCAGCAGCAGCAGCAACAGCGGCATGTCGCTCCGCGCACTCGGGAGCAGCGCAATACCCAGTGGCCTCGGCATGAGCAACAGCATTGGTGCAACGAAGAAGATCTTTGTCGGCGGTCTCCACTACGAGACAAAAGACGGTACGTCATGATGGATCTTGTCACGGCGTTGGCGAAGGAGCGACTGACGGAAATGTGTATTTTTCAACCCATGTGCAGCGGACTTTAAAAAGTACTTTATGCAGTACGGCAAAGTCGTGTCGGCCGAAGTGATGTTCAACCGCGAGACGAACAAGTCGCGCGGCTTTGGGTTCGTGATCTTCGAGAGCGAGAGCAGCGTCGACACGGTGCTGCAGGACCTGAACCACGTCATTGATGGCAAATCCGTACGTCTGGCTGTCTGACGATGTACCAATGGATCTTGTCGTCTTGGCCGTGAAGGAAGACTCATGCGCTTCTGGTTGCTACTCCTTGTGTACAAACCAGGTCGAAGTGAAGCGCGCAGTGCCTCGAACGGACGTGCCGCCCCCGCGGTCTGTGTCGTCGCGTGCAGGGTCATTCAGCGGCACGACCGGACCTGGCTCGGTCGGCAGCTTGGACGACGTGAGCGTGAGCTCGACGATGACAACAGCAACAGCGCGGTCAGTGCCTGGCACGCCATCGCGCTCGAACGGGTCGGCAGCTGCTGCGGCTTCATCAGGAGTCTCGGCAGCGACGCTCGTGTCAAACGGAACGCTCGGAGGCTACGCCGCAGCCGTTCGATATGGCGGCCGTGGGATCCCCAAGTCGACGCACATGCTCCGATCGGCGTCGAGTGACTTGGGGTCGTCGTCCAACAGCGTGAACGGAGAGAGCTACGCGACAGACGGCGTGACCGACGCGCTCTCGAGCCTCGCGCTCGGCGACTCGAACTCGATCACGCCGTCGATCTCTGCGAGCTCATCGCTCGAGTCACCGAGCAAGCTCTTGGAAGCGTCGCTGAACGGCCACTTTTCGCCGCTCGGATCGACGCTGAGCCCTCTCGCAGCAGACCCAGTGATCGAGCAGTGGAACCTCTCGCCTGCTGCGCCACCGCAGCCGTCTGTGACGTCGGACGTGCCGTACTTGAGCCAGTCGTCCGAGTCGAGCTACCTTGCGAGTGCGATTGGCAGTGCAAACGGTGACGATGCGCAGCGGACGTGGCAAACGACGCCGTGGGACCAGGCGTGGCCGAGTCTCCAGCAGCAGAACCAGGACGCGCGATCGACGTCGTCGCAGCGCTCGCCCACGTCACCGTCGTTCTTCCCAATGTTCTCGACGCAAGGGATGGGCTCGCCTGGCGCCTCAATGGGTCAGAGTGCGTGGAACCCGTCCGAGTTCGTGCCGAGCAGCAGCAATGGCATGGCCGGCGGCTTTAGCGGCAGCATGATCGGTGGGAGCTTCAGCGGCGGCCCTGGCAGTCGCTTTGGCCGCAGCGGCTTGGGCATGCGCAGTGGCAGTGGCAGCAACGGCAGCAATGGCTCGTCGTACAGCTCGCTCGGCGGGTTCCTGCAGCCCGAGTACCTGTCACCACAAGAGGAGCCAGAGCTGCCGCTCGACACGGCGTTCGAGAGCATCATTGGCGACGCGGGCCTCGGCGCGGACGAAGACCTCGAGAAGAAGCAGCAGCGCCTCGAGTTTGCTGCTCTCGCACCGAGTCCTGCGGACTTTCAGCAGCGCTTCCGGTAGAGCGACAATCTGTGCGATAGCACCACACGCGCCTCCAGTCCTCGCCTGCGCTGTCGCCGTTTACTGGCGAGGAGCAAGCAGCTCGGAGTCGAGTGCCGAGCTCGTGCGCTTCTAGGTCAGTCGTGGCGCCCATGTCTGCGCAAGCTCGCCTGTTGCAGCAGCGACACACCAGCAGACGAATGACAGACGGACGGACGATGAGCACGACTGCGCGAGATGGCGGCGTGCGCACTCGAGCTGGAGGCGCCTGAGAGAGAGATCCGACAGAGAGACGACGGACGCGACAGAGTTAGGAGGAATAGTCAAGTAGTAGTTAGTGTGTCCGAGCAGCTGAAGCGCACGCGCCACACTCGCGACAACGAGAGACAGCAGAGAGCATGAGAAGAAGAAGAAGACGACGACGATGAAGAAGGGAGACGACGGCGACTGGCCACGCGACGCTCGTCCGAGCAGCACCAGATCCGCCAGAGCGATAGAGAACGCGCGTCCGGAGACTGCTCGCGACAGGGCGAGCGCGCTGCGGTCCGTCGAGTCGTCGAGGATCCAGTAGGACAGTGATAGCCACCACACAAACAACAACAGATGATGTTTCATGCAGCAGCAGACGTGATGCCTGTGAGTGTTTAGTGGTTGAGTCGCTTGACATGCATACGATCGCTCGGTTGACGACCACCAACACAAACAGAATACCACACTCTGCGAGGTCTTCGAGACCGCCACTGCCGCCGCTGAGCGAGCCGTCGACTTGCTGCACCTGCGCGTGCAAGAGCTCGCGGAGCTCGTCGCTCGCGCGGCGCTCGGCGTGCGCTTTGCGTCGGAAGAACTCGACGAGTCCATGGAGACTGCGCTTGCCTTTGTCTGCGTGCTCGTAGATCTCGACGAACGGGATCTGGCAGAACGTGCGGCGCCAGTGGTTCTCAGCTTTCTCTTCGTGCGACCACCCGCTGTCTGCCGTCGCTGCCGTCGCTGTCATTGCGCTCTCGAGTGTCGTCGTCGTCGTCGTCCCACACACACAGGCACGTACACAAGCAGGCAGTGTGTGTGAGTGAGCACGATGAGAGCTTCGTAGGATTGATGATATTCCTCGTCGTCAAAGAATGAGTTTGAGCTTCTTATAATTATCAGTAGCGTAACCCAGTACAATAAATCACCTGTCAGAACGACATTTGGCGGTCAGTCGGAATGAATGAGTTCGAGCTCCTTGTAATCAGTACAACGTAACCAATCGCCCACGGTTTTGGCACATCTCCATATGTAGCAAGAGATACGGATACAATGTAAAATGCTTTTTGTTGTTTACGTATGGCGCATATTCATGTAATTGTGAAAATATCTGGACCAATACAATCAAGCCATAGTATACTTAGATTATTCACAACGACCCACCTGGAAAACGTTTACATTCCAGTTCCACGATTCTACGAGTGGGGAATTGCCTTGTAAAGTGGTTTTGTATTAATATTACGAGTCACGCGCGCTGTTTTAGTGCGTGTACAATATCTTGATACTACTGTAATGACACAGAATGAATAGCACTTGTGCACTTCAGGTAAAACGCGCGAAAGCGAATACAAACTACCTGTAATTATATACGCAAGCAATACACAAGCCACATAAACGTAACACACTGCTGGTACGCTTGGTGTTTGCAATCACAACGATAGGAAAATAGTACAAGCTCTCGATCGTCTCAAGCATATAAGTTTAAGAATTGACCGACGCTATTTAGATATGTTCTCAGCATTTGATCGCGTGGGGTGTAGCAGTGCTTGAAAAGACACATCTATGTACATTAATATATGACTGACTGGTCAAAGCGGTTGTGAAAATCAAGCGGCGTCGAACTACATTCTCAAACGTAGTCTGCTGAGCAGAATGGTCGAACAACAACGCTCTCTTACTAGGCAATCACAGATGGAATTCAAACCAACTTGTAGCACTTAAGGCTTGGTCAGCGCTAGTTTGATATCTCACATACATTCATACACTCACACACCACAGGTGTATGTCGCGTCAGTAACGCATCCAGCCATTCACCCCACCAAGGGCGGACCACGTATCATTGGAGAACTCACGTCTCTACTTCATGTTGTCCTCCAAAATTCGGTTTGCCTGAACGATCGAGGATCTAAAAATGTGGACGACAGGAAACATCTGTTCTGTATTCAAGCCAGCCAACTTGCTTGAGAGGAGCAATTGCCAAATAGAACCCGAAACACTGTACAGGTTGCAGCAGACAAACTTCGCCGGACGCGTTTGGTAGCCCAAGAGTCTATTCATTATCGATCGCGAACCTGAACTACAACAAGGAGTGCTTGTTATGCAGCGTCCGACGGTACGTTTCTACTGCTCATGCGTCATGAACGTTTGCTTCTGTTGTTTCTGCAGCACATATTCCTACTCTTGCGTGCTCGTGCATCCCATCTGTGATTGCCTAGTAAGAGAGCGTTGTTGTTCGACCATTCTGCTCAGCAGGCTACGTTTGAGAATGTAGTTCGACGCCGCTTGATTTTCACAACCGCTTTGACCAGTCAGTCATATATTAATGTACATAGATGTGTCTTTTCAAGCACTGCTACACCCCACGCGATCAAATGCTGAGAACATATCTAAATAGCGTCGGTCAATTCTTAAACTTATATGCTTGAGACGATCGAGAGCTTGTACTATTTTCCTATCGTTGTGATTGCAAACACCAAGCGTACCAGCAGTGTGTTACGTTTATGTGGCTTGTGTATTGCTTGCGTATATAATTACAGGTAGTTTGTATTCGCTTTCGCGCGTTTTACCTGAAGTGCACAAGTGCTATTCATTCTGTGTCATTACAGTAGTATCAAGATATTGTACACGCACTAAAACAGCGCGCGTGACTCGTAATATTAATACAAAACCACTTTACAAGGCAATTCCCCACTCGTAGAATCGTGGAACTGGAATGTAAACGTTTTCCAGGTGGGTCGTTGTGAATAATCTAAGTATACTATGGCTTGATTGTATTGGTCCAGATATTTTCACAATTACATGAATATGCGCCATACGTAAACAACAAAAAGCATTTTACATTGTATCCGTATCTCTTGCTACATATGGAGATGTGCCAAAACCGTGGGCGATTGGTTACGTTGTACTGATTACAAGGAGCTCGAACTCATTCATTCCGACTGACCGCCAAAATGTCGTTCTGACAGGTGATTTATTGTACTGGGTTACGCTACTGATAATTATAAGAAGCTCAAACTCATTCTTTGACGACGAGGAATATCATCAATCCTACGAAGCTCTCATCGTGCTCACTCACACACACTGCCTGCTTGTGTACGTGCCTGTGTGTGTGGGACGACGACGACGACGACACTCGAGAGCGCAATGACAGCGACGGCAGCGACGGCAGACAGCGGGTGGTCGCACGAAGAGAAAGCTGAGAACCACTGGCGCCGCACGTTCTGCCAGATCCCGTTCGTCGAGATCTACGAGCACGCAGACAAAGGCAAGCGCAGTCTCCATGGACTCGTCGAGTTCTTCCGACGCAAAGCGCACGCCGAGCGCCGCGCGAGCGACGAGCTCCGCGAGCTCTTGCACGCGCAGGTGCAGCAAGTCGACGGCTCGCTCAGCGGCGGCAGTGGCGGTCTCGAAGACCTCGAAGAGTGCGGCACGAGCATACGAAAAGCGCTCATGGAGGTGAAGAGCTACGTCGATGCGACGTGCAACCACCAGCTCTTGCTCGCCAAGGTACTGGAAGAGCAAGTTGCAGAGCCGCTTGAGTCGCTCCAGGAGGCATCCGAGATGTACATCCGCATCCTTCGCGACGAGATCAAGAACGTCAACGACGAGTACGCAGCCGCGTCGACGGTGCATCGCCACGCTGCAACGCGGCTCCAGAAAGCGATGGAGGACCTCGCCGAAGCAAAGGAGCGCCAGCGCGTCGCACTCCATGGCATCGGCGTACCGGCGTTTGAGCTCCAGCGCCTCGCAGTGCGCGTGACCAAGTGCGAAGACGAGAAGCTGCAGGCGGAAGTCGTGAAAGCGCAAGCGAAGAACGCGCTGTACAACCGCATCATTGCGCGCGACGAGATGGCGATGGCCGTGAGCGTGGCGTACCAAAAGGCCGAGGAAGAGCGCTTGGACCAGCTCCAGTCGAGTCTTCAGCGGTTCCTGCACGTTGAGCAGGACCGCTTGAAGGTCGCCGAGAAGATGGTCGCGTCGCTCGCGCAGCACATCGAGCGCATTGATCGGTCTGAAGACATCCAGTTGCTCATTCACGTACGTCTCGTAGACAAACAGGTGCATGAAGCGAAGCTCGTGGGACTAACACTGTGTCTGTTCTTGTGTGTGTATGCGACTGTAGAACCGGCGGAACCCGGACAACATGCACTTTCAAGGCAAAGCGCTCGCGCTGCTGGACTGGCACTGGGGCAAGATGCAGGCCGAGCAAGCACCGACGCGCCGACGCGGTCACTCGATCGAGCATGGCGTGTACGACCCCAACAGCAATGGCGCTGCAGACGAGAACGACGAGCGCATTGGCGAGCACGACCACGACCATCACGTGCACTTTGCTCAGTCCAGTAGCAGCAGAGCTACGATGTCAAGCGACGCAGTTGTTGTGTCTCGTCCAACAACGAGCGCCGGCAGTACGCGCGAGACGTCAAGCAGCAGTAGCAGCAGCCACAAGCCACTGCCGAGTCCGCATGGCGAGCTCGCGCAGTCGCCGATGGGACTCGCACTGCGTCGGTACTTTGCCAACGACTTCTCGCTCGCGCCAGACGAAGCAGCAGAAGCGGTGGATGCTCGACAGGAGCACGCGTCTGCACTGAACGACCTGCGCATCAGCAGCTCTGAGGCGTCAGTGGCTGACGAAGCCCTGGAATCTTCGACTCCTGCACCACACTGTGCACACGACGACGAGGCGAACGAGAGCGCAACTGAAGCAGACGATGATGCTGCCGCGACTCCAAACGACGATGCGTTGGCTGACGACGCGGTACAAGCGTCTGCATCGCCAGCGCAGGAGACAGCGCCGTTGCCATCGAGTGTCGTGAAGAGCGCAGTCGTGCACGCGAGCGGCCGCGCGATGTTTGTCAAGTGCCTGAACCGCCAGCGCAGCTTGGAGACGAAGATCAAGGACCAAGCGAGCTTTGACGCGCTCGTTGACTGCTTTGACGTCTTCTTGAGCGAGTGCATGCGCCAGGACGACGTGAAAGCCGCCAAGACGGCGATGATCCTGGCCGAGACGTTCTACTTGCCGAAAGCTGCTGCTGCGTCCGTCGGTGCTAACGCCGACAGTGATCATGAGCACAGCGACGTGCATCGTCATCCTCTGCAGCAGCACCATCACCACCACGGCGGCGTCGACCGCGGCGCCACGCGCATGTACTTGCAAGAAGAGGTCAAGCGCCACGCGATCTGGAAGAACCCATCGGTGCGCTCCACACAAACGAGTGCACCACTGGCAGCCCTTGTCGTGCGTGTGTCCTCATGTGCCTTGTGTGTGTCTGCAGTTCTGGGAGAAGGCGCTGCTCCTCGCGATCGGCGAAGAGCTCCAGAAGACGCCGCAGCACGCGCCGTGGGAGGACCTGCCGAGTGGCGTCCCCAAGCAGCACGACGGTGCGTTCTGTTCTGCTCTGTCTACGGCTCTAGCAAGTGGGCCGCAGGTGCGCTGACATGTGTGTGTCGCTCTCTCTCTACACGAAGCTGTGTCGGCTGGGCTGCCGTCGCGCGAAGAAGCCGTTGGCCGCGTGCACAACATTGTGTTTGGACAGCTCGGGTCGTTCACGCTCAGTATGCTCGAGTTCGACGTGCCGCTGCCGCAGATCGAGTCGTTCGTCGAGACGATGTGCGACGCGCATGAGCTCACAGAGGACCAGCGCTTCCTCCTGCGCAAGAGTCTCCAGGACATCTTTGCGACGCTGCGGTGAGGAAGCAGACGACAAGAGTCGCGTCGCGTGTGAATGTGAGTAGTGAGTGCTGCGTGAGAGAGAGTGAGAGCAATCAAAGAGAGTGGGCGCATAACGCAGTGTGGGACGAACGTGCATGGCGTGTTGGACGAGACGAGATCTGCTGCTGCTGCTGCTAGTCGCAGCTCACGACAGCGACGACCTAGTTGAGGCGCTCAATGACCATCGCACCAGCGCCACCGCCGCCGTTGCAGATCGACGCGCACCCGATCGTCGCGTCGCGCTCGCGCAGGATGTGCATGAGCGTACCGACGATACGCGCACCCGACATGCCGATCGGGTGGCCGATCGCAACGGCGCCACCGTTCACGTTGATGCGGTCGTGCGAGATGTTCATGAGGCGCATGTTCGCGAGCGCGACGACCGAGAACGCCTCGTTGATCTCGTGGTAGTCGACATCGCTCAGCTGCAAGCCGGCGTGGTTGAGCGCGAGTGGCACGGCCTTCGATGGCGCGATCGTGAACTCGAGCGGGTCCTGCGCCGCGTCGGCAAAGCCGCGAATGCGCGCGAGCGGCGTCAAGCCGAGCTCCTGCGCCTTCTCGCCCGACATCACAACGAGCGCCGCAGCGCCGTCGTTGAGCGGCGACGCGTTCGCAGCCGTGACCGTGCCGTCCTTCTTGAACGCAGGGCGGAGCGACGGGATCTTCTCTGGCTTCGTGTTGAACGGCTCCTCGTCCTTCGTGAACACGAGCGGGTCGCCGCGACGCTGCTTGATCGTCACAGGCGTGATCTCGGTCTCAAAGAACCCGCGCTTGTTCGCAGCGACTGCGCGGTTGTAGCTCTCGATCGCGTACGCGTCTTGGTCTTCGCGCGAGAAGCCAAAGTCGTCGGCGCACTTCTCGCCACAGAGCCCCATGTGCTGGTTGTTGTACGGGTCCCAGAGACCGTCGTGGATCGCACCGTCCACGAGCTTGCCGTCGCCGAGGCGGTAGCCCGTGCGCGCCTTCGGGAGGTAGTACGGGATGTTCGACATGCTCTCAAAGCCACCAGCGAGGAGCACGTCCTGGCTCCCGGCCATGATGCTCTGCGACGCCATCGCGATCGCCTTCATGCCTGACGCGCACACTTTGTTTACGGTCGTGCACGGAATGAAGTCTGGGAAGCCGGCCTTAAGGATCGACTGGCGCGCTGGCGCCTGGCCAATGCCAGCGCTCACGACGTTGCCGAGGTACGCCTCCTGGATCTGGTTCGGCTGGAGCCCCGCGCGCTCGACCGCCGCCTTGTTCGCGATCGCACCGAGCTCCGGCGCAGTGAGCGGCGCGAACGTGCCGTTGAACGGCACAATCGGCGTACGCGCGTAGCTCACGATCACAACATCCTGATATGCGCAGGTTCATGTAGCGAGCGTGTCAGGATGCGAGCATGAGGAGAGAGCATCGAAGCACACATCGCGATACTCAAATAGCAAACAAGAGAGATGGACGTACGCGTGGCGCCACTTTCGTGGAGAACGTGCGCTTGAGCGAGCGAGCAGCGGACTTGGCGGCAGCGTGCATGGTGAGGAGGTTGCTGGCGATTGCGATGAGGTGGTGCGCAGAGCTGAGCGATCTCGCGAATGGCAGTGGTGATGATTGACTGTGCGGCTGTGAGCAGGTGTGTGCGTGGAGTTGAACTTGCCAGCGCGCCACAACAATCGCCGCTTTGCATACAAATAGCAAGTCAAGTGTTCAAAGAATGTGCATCTGGACGTCGAAACGCAACGAATGACGACTTTCGATACTGTGAAGCATCATTAAAGTACGAATGGGTATTCTCGTTGATGTTCACGCCGGGTTTCTATTTTGTATACTTGGTTTTTGTATGTTAGCTAAAAATACACAATCAAGAATCAATTTGCTCCAAAGTAGTTTATCATGCGTTTCATCGGATTTATCATGCGTTTCGTCGGATTTTTAGGAACGTGCCCAGACATCAAGCATTTTGACCAATCCTAATCGATTAGATGAGCTCGTGCTATCTGGAGCAACTCAACGCTGATAAGATGGTCCTAAGCGCTACTCCTGATAGTTCAGTAAAGCTGATGTCATAACGTCACCTACTAAACAATAGCAGGACGCCATTCGATGTCATACACTTGTCAAAAGATTTTTTGGTATACAAATTTCCGTATCAATCGGAGTTGAAGCGAAGAGCTCCGCCACGAGCGTTTGTCTCTTGGTCTCTTTGAGACGATTGTGCAGACAAAGTAGTGTGGTCCGCATCAGCGCCCTTACCTCTGCTTTCATCTGCATAGCTGGCTCGTTCGAGTGGCCAAGCCACTGCCGCTCAATGGTCACTAGCGTTTTGTACGCGCCGTATTTCGACAAGTCTGGGTCAACCTCTGCCTCGTAGCTCGAGTCCTGATCGCGATCTTTGACACTGTTGTCGCTCATAGCTGTCGACACGTCGAACGAAACGACGAGGTCAAGAACTTCCTTGAAGCAGAGGTCGAACCCGCAGTGTAACGGGGTCACCGTACACTTACCGCTAGGTACGACCAGCGGTCCCTCACGCATGCATATTCGTTTTAGGAGGTGCTCTATTAGCGAGGGATCTCTTTAGAGAGGTGCTCCTATTAGAAGGCGCCCTGCATTTGAGTGGCTGTCAGCACTACCGTACTTTAGCGGAGAGCACTATCAAAACCAAATCAAAAACCTCAGAGTTGATAAACACACATTACACTCAGCTTCCTCTGCTATAGTGTAAGCAAGTCACTCCTGTGACACCTGGTAGCACTTCGTAGTCCGTCCAACGACTATGAACGTCCAGCCGATCTAGAGCATCGACGGGTCGTCGCTGTCGTACGGCGACTTCCAGTACCTCACTCAGTACGAGTGGGAGGCGTTGCGTCTCCTGTCAAGTACGGCCGGCATCTCCGTCGTCACAGCGATGCTCACTGCGACGCCCGAGGCACAACAACGCAACGCAATCCAATAGTTCATGGCACGCGATCATCAACTCCCGCGTCGCCCAAGCTCGACGTGGTCAAGCTCGATGTCTCCAGCTACAGCGGTGAAGGAACCAAGCGACTCGCATTGAACCGCTGGCTGTGCGAGGTCGACATCGCAGTCCAAGCGCGTCAGCTGTCCAGCGAGTACGCCCTCACCCACTTCCTGTTGTCCAAGCTGTCGGGCAAGGCAAAGGAGCGGGCGCTCGGCATGCTCGTCGCTGATCCATCGTGCTTTCCCACGATGGACTCGCTCAAGAACGACCTGCGGCTGGCGTTCGAGCCGCCGCAGGATGAGACGCAACATCGCACGGCGTTCCTGGCGCTGCGCCAAGGTCGCTCGTCCATGATCGACTACATCCAGCGCTCTCGACACCTGGCATCGTGCATCGTCAGCAACCCGGTCGACACTGTGACGCAAGTCCACGTGTTCATCACCGGCATGAACGCGGGTCACCAGCGCTTCTACTTGACTCGCAAGCCGCCGGCCACCCTCGAAGAGGCGTTCACGATCGCTCTTCGAGAAGACTACAGCGTCCACGCGTCTCGTCATCAAGTGTCGTTCTCTCAGTACGAGAACGAGCTGGAGCCGATGGAGATCGACGCCATTGTGCAGTCGTCCCCGCCGCAGCGTGGCCGTGGCGGTCAGGCAAACACCAGCTTCAGCCGCGGTCACAATACCACGGGCAAGGTGATCACCTGCTTCCGCTGCCGCAAGGTCGGTCACTGGGCAGCGGTGTGTCGCGCTCCAGCTGCTGTGCTCGCAGCGATCGAAGACGAAGGCGAGACAAGCGCCACTGGACAGCCAAAAACGCGAGTCACCAGTAGGCGCGGGGCGCCCTACTGGTCGTGTTGCAAGGAACGTTCCCCGGTGGCAGATCGTCCTCCTAGCCCCTCTGCGCTACGTGCGCAACTCAATGCCACCACCTCTAGCAGAGACTCGCGACTGATCGTTCTCAGTCTGCATGCCGACGGCGCCAGACGCCCGCTGCGCGCACTGCTGGATTCGGGCGCGACGAACAACCTCGTGCGCGCCGAGACGACCTCGCTGCTGCCTTCGCGAACACGCGTTCGCGAGCTTCCAGGCGAGATGATCGTTAAGTTCGCCGACGGTCTTCCTAGATCGCTTCCTCGGCGATCGGTCTCATTTCAGTACCAGTTCGACGGCTTCAAGGGCCACGACGAGTTCCTCGTCGTGGAGCTCAACAGCGCGTTCGACTGCATCTTCGGCATGCCGTGGCTCGCTCGCCATCGACCTGATGTCGACTGGCTCAACCGCACTGTCAAGCCGCGCGACATCGATGTCGACGCGGTGCTCGCAATGTTGCAAGTGAGCAACTGGCCGCATGTAGCAGTCATGGATCCCGCGTCCGCGTCGCTCATGCACCACGAAGAGCGCGATGGCCCTTCGTGTGTTGCGTGCTACAACACTTCATGCGCCTCCTCGGTTGAGCAGCGGCTCCTGAGCGGAACCGCATCGCCCGATCCGTGGATCACGGTGCGCACTAGTCGACGGTCCAAGCACGCACAAGCTTCAACGCACGCGCCTGGGGCTCCTGGATGTACTCGAGCAGAGGCTCGCACTCCCGCGCAAGCCGCTGCTTGCGCGGTTCGATCGTCGTCGTCATCTTCGAGTGGTGCTGCAGCAGTGGCTCGTACCCCGCGCTTCCAGCGTCAAGCGCGATCCCTTCGTCGGCTGCATCTTCAAGCAGCGCTCGAGCTGTTGTTCGCACTCCCGCGCCAGCAGTGGCTCGCGCGGCTCGATCGCGATCGTCTCCGGTTCATGGTGCAGCAGTGGCTTGCACATCCGCGCTCGCAGTGGCAAGCGCGGCTTCGTCGTCGACAACACACTCTGGTAGTGTCCGAGCATCAGCTCGCACTCCCGCGCAGGCAGCAGCGTGCGTGGTCGGATCATCAGCAAGTGCTCGAGCAGCGGCTCGCACGCCTGCGCCAGCAGCGGCCCGCGCAGGTTGCCTTGCAGTAGCGGGACGGTGGTCGCCGCTGTCTGAACAGCTGGAGGTACAACTTGACGACGAAAACTCGGCCGGCGACGACGCAGACAAGCGAGCATGGCCATCCGCAGCTCTGCCGCCCGTTTTCGAGACGATCAATCAGCGTGATCAACATGACCGGCCATGGTCCACAACGGCACTCGATGAAGGTCGCGAGTCCTCCCCGTGGTGCCAAGTCCATCACGGAACTGCCGACACTGTCGTGGAAGAAGATGCTGCGTGAGATCAAGCGCGGCGAGATTGAGCAAGTCTGCACAATCGCTAGCTAGCGTCCCGAAGGAGCCGTGCCGAAGTCGGCACGGGAAGAGCGATTTGCTGCGCAGTCGTGGGATGAGCTTGCCGCAACTGGCAACCCGGTCCTCGAGCTCGCGCGCGAGTTTGCCGACGTCTTCCCTGACAACCTCCCCGCGGCGCTGCCAGCCAACCGCGGTGTCCGCCACGAGATCGACCTCGCTCCAGGCACGAAGTACTGCGTAACGCGGCAGTGGCCACTGCCGCGTGATCAAGTCGAAACAATCGATGCGTTCTTCGAGGGACGCCGCGCCGCCGGGCACGTGCGCGAGAGCACGTCGCCGCACTCGTCACCCACGTTCTGTGTCAAGAAAGCGACAGGCGGGTGGCGTATCGTCCACGCGTTCAACAAGCTCAACGACGCGACGATCCCTGCGCAGACGCCGATCCCGCGCAAGGACATGGTGCTCGACGCCATGGCAGGCAGCACGATTTTTAGCGCCATCCACTTGACCGACGGGTATTATAAGACCCTCATGCGCGAAGCCGATGTCCCGCTGACGGCGGTCAGTACTCCCGGCGGCATGCTTTGGGAGTGGCTCGTGATACCGCACGGTCTAAAAACGCGCCAGCGATGTATAATCTTAAGGTATTACACCTGCTCCGCCCTCTGCGCGACTTCGCGCCGAGCTACGTTGACGACATTGTCGTGCACAGTCGAGCCTCGGATCAACTGACCGAGGTCGAAGCCCACCTGGCGCACCTGCGCCAGGTCTTTGCAGCAATGCGCGAGCACAAGTTGTACGCGAACCTGAAGAAGTGCATCTTCGGCGCGCCAGAGATCCCGGTCCTCGGCAGCTACGTGAGTGCCGAGGGTGTGCGAGCCGATCCAGAGAAGGTGTCTGCGATCGTCTCCTGGCCGGAACCGCGCGACCAGAAGGAGCTCCGGCAATGGTTTGGTCTCGCCAACTACCTGCATCATTACGCGAAGGACTTTGCAGCAACGATCTACCCGCTCTCGCAGCTCCTCAAGAAGGAAGCACTCTGGGTATGGCGCCCAGAGCACCAGACGGCATTCGATAAAGTCAAGCGACGCCTTTCCAGTGCGCTGGTGCGAGCACTGGCGAACCGCGACAAGGAGTTCCATGTCGTGTGCGACGCGAGCGACTTCGCGATCGGCTGTGCGCTCATGCAGCTCGATGCCGACGGGCGCGAGCGTGTCATCAGCTACCAATCTTGACAGCTCAAGCCCGCGGAGCGCAACTACCCAGTCCACGACAAGGAGTTGCTCGCGATGCGGTACGCGTTCGTGAAGTTACGCGTCTACCGCCTCGGCGAGAGGACGTTTGTCATGTACACGGACCACGCGTCGTTGCGCACTGCGACGAAGTCGCCGCATCTCAGCCAGCGGATGGCGCGCTGGCTGTCGTTCTTCGCCGAGTACAACTTCGTCGTGCATTACGAGCCAGGCGCGACCAACATTATCGCCGACGCGCTCTCGCGCCGGCCAGACTACGTTCCGCGGTCAGACACGGCTCGGCACCTCGTCGACACCGACGAGAAAGACGAGGAGTGTGCGGTGTGCATCGCGCAAGGCATCAACACGACGACCGTCGTCGTCAGCCCGCTGCGTGAGTGTATCACAGCGGCGTACAAGAACGACGCGCATTTCTCCGCGCTGATCAAGTACCTCCACGCTCCGTCCGAGAAGAAGCTGAGCGAGCTTCCTGCGACGTCGCGGTTGCAGGTCAAGCGCTACTTCGCCAAGGGCGATCTGCTCTACTACCAGATCGACGACCACGATGTGCCGCGCATCGTGGTTCCTTTGGACAACGATCTCCGCGCTCGCATCATGCACGAGCACCGTGACAGCGCGAGCGCCGGACACTTGGGTAGAGAGAAGACGTATCTCGCGCTCTCTCGCACCTTCTATTGGCCTCACATGTACAAGTGGGTGCGCAAGTGGGTGCGGAGCTGCGAGGTCTGTCAGCGCGTCAAGCCAGCGCCCGCGGTGCGAGCGCCACTTCAGCCACTCCCCATCGCTGAATCGGCATGGCACTCAGCGAGCATTGACTTTGTCTTCGGGCTGCCGCGAGACGACCAAGGACGAACAGGCATCCTCGTGGTGGTGGATCGGTTCAGCAAGATGGCGCATCTCGCGCCTGTCAAGGCGACGATCTCGGCAGAGGAGTCCGCAGCGCTGTTCATCGACATGGTGTACCGACACCATGGCATGCCGTCGGGCATCGTCTCCGACCGTGACCCGAGGTTCACGGCGGCGTTCTGGCAAGAGCTGTTCAAGCTACTCCGCACGCGCTTGCTCATGTCGACCGCCTCCCATCCGGAGACGGATGGGCAGACAGAGCGAGTCAATCGCGTAGTCGAAGATGTGCTTCGCAGTTACGCGACGTCGTTCGCACCATGGAGCGCCTCGCTATCCATGGTGGAGTTTGCGATCAACAACGCAGTCCACAGCTCGACGGGCATGACACCGTTCTATGTGAACTACGCGCGGCACCCGAGAGTGCCGTGCATGATGGGTCTCGACGACCTCTCGGCAGCCGTTGCGCTGGGAGGCAAACAGACGAGCGACGTTCGGCCACTCCACACTCGCCCATGCGAGCGTGGACACTCGAACAACACGGATGAGCCATCGTCTGTGAACTCTGTACAGACCCGCGCCGGCTCCTGGCTGGGCGCTCAGTCTCCTCGCCAGGCTTTGTCCTCGACAGCGTCATGGGTCCAGCGAAATCTCATCGATCCCACATCACGTCGCGCCACGTCTCTGTCGCCCACTCCCGTCGTCATAGATCGCGACGACGGTACAACTGTCTGATCTCCGACCACACGATCACACTCGCCAGACGCACTCGCACACTTTGTCGACCAGCGAGAAGCGATCGCTTGCTTCGTTCGAGACGCGCTAGCGAGCGCGATAGATCAACAGAAGGTTGCAGCAGACAAGCGTGGCAGGTCCAACCATGATCGCTTCATAGTTGGTGATCGTGTTCTCCTGTCGACAAACGGAATCGCGGCAGCATCGGTGACGAACCTCGGTGCTGTGAAGCTCGAACCAAGGTACATTGGTCCAATCAAGATTACCAAGGTGCAAGGCGACGCATACAAGCTCGACATTCCTACGGCGATGCGACTCCACCCAACGTTCTACGTTGGGCGGCTCAAGTCGTACGTTCCGGCGACGATCCCAAATTCGGCTGCACTTGCTGCTGGCGAGGCTCCGCGGGCGCGTAACGCGGCCCGCGGTATCGAGGCAAGTTCTGAGTGCTTGGCGGCGGCCGACCCTCGCGCACAGCACGCGCGTCATCCATCGCCGCACGACTACGTTGATCACTCGCCTCGACCCGGCGCAACAGATCGTGCAGCAGCTCGTCATGACGGTCGATGCGGCGACTCTCTTCGTCGATCTGGCCCAACGCTGGCGACGCATCATGCGGATGAAAGACAAGTCGGTCTCCCACGGCGCAGGCGCCGTGGCACATTGCCCCACCGACGGTGCGCCGCCAACTCACCAGTCTCAGCAGGACCCGCAACACGAGCATCTGCCGTCGCGCTTAAAGCGCGACAGTTCTCCGCCGGTCGTTGATCAGGCTGGCGAGACTCACTGGGTTGTCGATCGCCTGGTCGCCCATCGCGACCAGCATCGTTCTGGGACGCGCGCTCGACCTGCGCTTGATCGCCGCCAGTATCGTGTTCGTTGGCTGGGTTACTCTCCGTCCCACGTATCGTGGGAGGCGCGCGACGCTTGCTCTCGACGTTCCAGATCTTGTTGCTGCGTACGACGAGTCGGTTCTTCGCGGAGTGGCGACCAGAGACGCGTCAGCGGCGCGTGACGATCTCCGCGCGGCAGAGAACGACTGCGCGCCTCAAATCGCGCATCTCGCTGAGTCGGAGCTCGTCTCGGCGATTGTGCTTGATCAAACGCATTTGCCGATGCACCTCGAGGGGAAGACGCACGACCACGCGAGCGAGAGCGCTCGCGGCGATGCACATGGTCTTCTCGAGCGTCTCCGTTTCAGCGGTCGTCTCGGCGACAGTTCCCGCGCGACACATCGGCACCACGCGGCATCGAGCGCGATCGACCACGCCACTGTCTCGCATCACGTTGATCCGGCTCGAACGCGCAGTCATGCTGCGACCAAACTCCGCGCGGCAGAGCGTTGTCGCGTGGCTCCAAGCGCTCACGATCACGACACACCGGCACAAACGACTGCTGTGAAGGCCCGACCCCGCGCTGGCTCGTGCGCACGCCCGTCTTGGTCACCCCACGCTCCTCGCGATCGAGAACGAGATCGCGCCAGTCGATTGCGCGGCGACGGCGAACGCGAACGAGTCGAGGCTCGATCATGCCCGCGCTGCGATTCTCGCGAGCGCGTTCTCGCTCGCGAATCTCTACGACGAGGGTCACCACGCGCAGAGCCAAAGTTCGCGCGCTCGAAGTCGTGCACTGCGCGTCTGTATCGACCAACTAGCCGATCCTCCTCGCCGTCATGCGGATGTTCGTCGTGGATATCACGCCAGCCGAGCAGATTCGGTCGCGCTTGGCGGCTCGCGCACGACCCGCAGCCTCGATAGTAGTGCACGTAACAGCATCGCCGATCAGCGTCCCAAGCGCGACTGCAGATCTCGTTCGCAAGCTCCACCGTGGAGTACCCACGGCGGCGACCCTCGCGGTTCTCGACACCTCGCTCGATCTCGTCGTCCGCGTTCCAGCGTCTCACGAACGCCGTCCAAGACACGTCCAAGTCGTCGCGCGTGACTGTCCCGACTGGCGCGATCGGTCTCCCTTTGGCGTGCCGCTGGCGCCGCCAAGGTCCTTCAGCACTTCGCCGCCCGGCAAGTTGATGGCTCCAGTGCAGTTGTACAGCGTCCAGCGTCGGCGCAAGTCGGCGTACGACATCTCCATTTGTCTTCGCTGCGCTGCGTGCGTGTCCGAGTTCTCGACGTTTGTTTGTGCCGCCGACGCTCGCATCTCCATCGCGTGCGACCGCGAGCGCGCGATGGTCTCGACACGCTCGCCTCTCGCTCACTGCGTGGTGCTGCGCTGTCAGCGCTCGTTCGTCTCTTTGCTTCTACATGATTTACATTTCGCGCGGTGCGCGCTGTCTTTTGTGGGGGGGGTGGTGTAACGGGGTCACCGTACACTTACCGCTAGGTACGACCAGCGGTCCCTCACGCATGCATATTCGTTTTAGGAGGTGCTCTATTAGCGAGGGATCTCTTTAGAGAGGTGCTCCTATTAGAAGGCGCCCTGCATTTGAGTGGCTGTCAGCACTACCGTACTTTAGCGGAGAGCACTATCAAAACCAAATCAAAAACCTCAGAGTTGATAAACACACATTACACTCAGCTTCCTCTGCTATAGTGTAAGCAAGTCACTCCTGTGACACACAGCCTCCATTTCCTGCATCTGTGTATTCTTTAGCTGACATCAGTCGGATCGAGTACCAAGCTCGTGTGGCTAGGCATCCGAGCACGTCAAGCGCGTGCTCGAGTTGACAAATTGCGTAGATATGGGCAGGTTGCGCGGCTGGCGAAGCACGCACGCACATCACCAGCACCTAGCGATTCGTGCGTCTGTGACGAGCATCCCAACTGGGCCGTGTTCATTACATCGAGCTGGTTGAGTGCACACTGATCGATGCTGACCTCGCCAGCACCTAGCGTGTGGATCTTCCGCATTATTTCGTGTTGTCTGTAGTGTGCCTCGAAAACAACGAGTGACTCTAGTGTCACGCGGTTTAAACGAGAGCCGTGAGAATTAGCGCAACAAACTCGAGCTTGATATTGGTGAACGTCGTGTCCATCATGCTCCCATAAACGTTGTCGACGATCAGAATTACTTGGTTTTGACGCTGGCGCAGCGTCGCGTCACAGCTGTGTCGCCAAGATCTCACGCGACATTCCCACAGTCTGATCCCAGAAGTACTGGGAGTTGTGGTAGTGTGTCGCCTTTTTCTGAGAGCAACGCCGCATGCAGTACGAGATTCAGACAGGAAAATTACGACAACGGCGTCTCACGTTCACAAAATACGTCCTAGGACTCCATTTACGACATGAAGGTCAGCACTTTTACCGACACAGAGAAACGACTACACTCGATTGAGTGCGATACTCTTCATGCGCGTTGCGAACGCTCAAGAGCGATCAGCAAGAAGAGGCTGCGACAAGAACACAACAAGCGATGACGGTGTCGATAGCGGGAACCCATTGACGAACCTCATAAAGTCGCACCTAAAGCCTAATGTCATCTTACCAGCAAACGAAGCATTGGGCAAGTTCAAACATTTCCTCTCCACTAGCTTCTACACAGCAACAACCTTTTCGATGCACCTCGGCGACGCCTACGAATAAACTGATGGATCGGTTTGTTACCTTTCTCGTAAAACTCTGCTATTAGTTTCTGTGCGTAATCGACATACTTGGTAGGGTGAAGCAGAAGCCCCACGAAAGCGCGTGTACGAACAACTTCCGCGAGCAATAGACTTGGTACGCGTCGTTAACGTCCACGATGTGCAAGGGCTATGTCGAACAAGCGATGGTGTCTGAGCGACCGCTACATGAGAAAGTCCCACTAATGACGTGTATTGAGCTGTTACACTCACCCCAACCGTGGACCAGGTGGGCCGTGGGATGATCCCGATTCACGGTTCGGATTGTGGACAGCCTCTGGGTGCGTGTAGCACGTACAGGGATGTGTTACACTAAGCTAGATGTAACACCCTCGTTCACCCGCGTGGCGTACCGCACCAATCTCAAGCGCAGCGGCGCGAATGATCTCTATAGCTAATAAGGCTGCTGTACCAAATTGGTTACGATGCGCACAGAGCCTAGATCATCAGAGGAAAAGGTCTCGGATCTATAGGAAAAGGTACGATCGTACCGTGTCTTCATTTTTTCGCCGGTGCATACAAATCACAAGACAACGTGGTCACTGCATCGCAAAAACTACGAAACAAACTCTCGCGCAGTGCTGTGGCACGGGAAGCCATGGCATGATGTTTGAAGGCTTAAGTGAACTCGTCGAGCCTTCATACGCTCGAATCGACATCAAGTCTACAAAAGACCGAACGCTGCTCGCTTTTCAATGGAGTCACTTCTGCAGGAGTCCTGAAGTCGGCGACCTCGCGTGCAATCATCTACAGTGGGGGGAGGGGGTTGTGTGCTTGCTGAAGTGACTCGAAAGCAAACACGTTAATAGCCCAGCGCTACTATGTTCGCCACGACACTCAACGGCACATTGAGTCTTTCTACTCACTCACAGCTTAGATTATTGTCGACATCCCTCTGCTCAAGAATTTGTTAACGTCCCGAAGCGCATCGCGTCCAGCACGTGTGAAATCAGGGGAATTCATCGTGTTTGAACGACCAGCTATGTGGAAGGGTAACATGTCAGAGGGTTGTCACACAGAGCTCAATACGTGAATCCCATTAGCAACTGTGTCCTATTTTTGAGTTTTTGGCCAAGCTGATCAATGACAAAGCGATCTAATGTTTCTCTCTTCCCATTTGCCAAAACAGAATTGTTTGCCCTATTATTATCCAACCAATTTACGACAATTCAGTAGGTACACCACAAAATTTCCAATCCTCGATTGTTTTTTTGTTTCGTGAGACAGAGTAGTACACACGACTAAGGACATTACCCAAGGATCCAATCGACACCCTGACCAAACGCAACATGCGCAACTTCACAAGCATCAAAAGATGAACATGGAACAGCTATCGCTCAACTCATTCAATAGTAGAGCGGCGGTAGTGAAAGTCGTGTGTGAAGTGTTCAATACTGGTGTGAGTGCAAGAGACCTCTCATCAAGATGAGCCCCTATCAAACAAGAACTTTGTCGCGTCACTAGTATAATACAAGTCAGTGTGATGTGTGGGAGTGCGTTGTGTATCAATATACGGACTTGGAAAACTCGAGTTTATCTTTCCTAAATAGGTCCCATACACATTCTACTAATATTTTTGCGAAGTAATATAGTCTAGTTTTGGTAGGCGGCTATTTGTACATTTCGTGAAGCTGTGGATCAGCTCTCGAAATATTCGATGGTTTAAAGTGTGTTGCCTGTTCGCACACACATGTTGAATGCCACGCGAAACCCCATCTGCGTCTATGGCTGTGAAATAAACGATATCTGTGCGTTCACACTCTTCTCTAGCACGTGGTTGCTGATTGTGACAACACAAAACCGCATGGAGAGGCGAAAATATAGGCGGAACGCTAGGATAAATTTGCTGTTGCAATGACATAGGCGTTGAACCTAACGACTGTAACACACAACGTTTACATCAATGAATGTCATTACAGATCAAACACCTTCACAAAACTTGTTGGAATTCAAGCGGCACGACGATGTGACGGCAGGAAAAGATCAAGTAGGGAGGCCAAGGCTAGCGATCATAATCGTTATTCCGTCTTTCGCCAGCTCGCGCTCGCATCAACAGGTTAACAGCCACAAGCACAATCCACTGAGAGCCAATGATAACCCGCAGTGCCGCCGCTCGACAGCAAGCTTCTCCGACCGCGAGAGTTGCTCGACGCTCCAACCAGGACGAGGCGGACGCCAGCGTCCCTGACCATCCACCGCCGCTCGTTCCTCCCGTCGCAAGCGTCGATAGTGGCGAGGTGGAGAAGGTCGGAGAGCGCATCGACACGATCAACATCCGAGCGGGGACGATCGACGGGTCAACCCACAGGTCGTCGTTCGACTCAGGCGTGCGGGAATGGTGGGAGGAATACCAAACGCATCATGCGCGGGTGCTCGCGGGTCAGTGATGGAGTGAATCCGCCTTACTCATGGTGCTTTCACTCTACTTGTCCGGCACCGCCAGTCGATGGCTAAAAAAGAACCGCAAGCACCATCCGCACGCGACTTCCATTAACACCAGCGGCGCCGCAAGTTGCGAAGTTCCGCCCAAACCTCACGAATCAAGAGATCGGACATCGGCTGTATGGAGAGAAGGAGAAGGTGCATGAGACGTTCCAAGAGTACGCCGATCGACTCAAGGTCATGGTCGACGGCGGTATCGATCTGACGATCAATGCAGCCGCGGTGTTGGTGACGTTTTTGCGACTCGCTTGGCCGCAAAAGGCGGAGCTCTTGATCACGCGCGTTAGCCCGCGCGATCCTGATCCAGTTGATGCACTAGAGCGAGCCGTCGCTGCTGTCGACGAGATCAGCGGCGACGACGGTCGGATGCACGCGTCGAAAAAGCGGCGCGTCAATGAGGTCGCACCATCTCGACGCGACGCACGCGCCAACTCCGCCATCATCGAGCGCAAGCGAAAGCCATCGAAGCACAGCGGCGCGATCCACTGCTAAGTGTGCGGCGTGACCGGTCACACAGCGCGGTACCATAGAGAGAATCTCCCCAGTAGCGACGCCGATGTAGGACACAAGAGCGACTCAGTTAATACGGCGTGGCGGTCGGCCTCGCGCGGCGACCTGATCCTCATCAACTCTGGCCCAACGCACCATCTGACGAACCGAGTACAGGACCTCGCGCTCTCTAGCCAAGACTCGATCGCAGTACAAGACGTGAACAGCAGATGGACAGCAGCGAAAGGGAGAGGACAGCTGACAGTACGCGCTGGTTGAAAACAAGTGCGGAGAGCCATCACAGCGCGTCTTCGTCATCGATGACGTGTACTACGTGCTCTCTCTCAACCAGACGCTGCTGTCGGTGTTGTTGCTGATCAAGCAGGGCCACAACTTCGAGTTCACCGCTGATTGCTGCACCGTGACGCACAGCTGCCGTCGAGTCGCATGCATCGAGGTGGGTGCTACGCAGTGATCACCGACGGCGAGGCACGCGCAGTTGAAGGTCCACAAGCGACAGCACTCTCGGCGCAAGTGCTCGGACGGACGCTCGAGACATGGCACCGCATGCTAGGGCATATCAACTTCAGGACGCTTCGGTCACTGGCGGCAAATGGCGCTATCAAGGGCCTGGCGATTCCACAAGACGCCAAGCCGCCGAAGTGCACGATCTGCGCACTGACCAAGTCGACCACTCTTCCCGTCCCACATCAGCGACGTCGCAAGCAGTGTCGGATGGTGTCTGTCACGCAGACCTCGCCAGACCTATGACTCGGTCGCTTCACGGGCGCCGCTTATTCATTGTGGTGGTCTGGCGCGACTTCGTCAGGGTCTACCCGGTGAAGAAGAAGAACGAAGCGCCAGCCAAAGGTTTCCTTGCTTTCGTGAAGCGACAGTCACAAGTTCCAGAAGGCATCAAAGTCATTCGCACCGACTGCGGTTCCGAGTTCGTGGACGGCGACATGAGGCACCTCGCGAGCCGCCACGGCTACCAACTGCAGCACACGGCGCCGTACACATCGTTCCAGAATGGCGTGGCCGAGCACACCATCCGCATAGTAACGGAGACGGCGTCGTCGATGCTCGTTGACTCAGGTCTGCCACACTGGCTCTGGGAGTACGCGATCGAGCACGCGGCATACGTGCGCGACTGCGTGCCGAAGCACGGACAACAGCAAACGCCACATGAACGCACGTTCGGGCGAAAGCCGGACGTAAGTAACTTGCCGATCTTTGGGTAGGCAGTGAGCGCGCGCGTTCCAGACCAGCTGAGGTCGAAACCCAATCGGTTCCGGACGACGCGAGGGACGCTCGGCGCTTTCGTTGTCTGCTCAGACGAGTTCAAAGGGTTCCGGATCTACTCGACTGGGCCGAGTCGTCGCGTGTATGTCTCTCGCGACGTTAGCGCGATCGATCGGATGCTGTTCAAGATTGTAGAGTTAGCGACAGCGGCGACACCGCTGCGCACGACGACACACACGACGATGATTCTCCAGAGGACAGCGATGTTGCGCCCGCGCCCGACACACCACCTTCCGAGTTGACCGCAGCGCGTCAATCACAGCGCATCGCCAGAAACACTACAGCTCAAGCTCGCCCCTTCGTCGCGTTTGCCGAGATCGTACGCGAACCACTCAACGTCGCCGAAGCAAAGCGCTCGCCACAGTGGCCACAGTGGAAGCGAGCCATCGACGAGGAAGTGCAGACGCTGTTCGATAACGGCACGTTTGAATGGGCAGAGCCACCAAGCGAGGCTCGTGTCCTGGACCACACGCTGTAGATCCGGCTAAAGACCGGCAGCGACGGGTCCATCGAACGATTCAAGGCTCGACTCTGCGCACGAGGAGACCACCAGGAGTACTTCGTGCACTATCACAGCACGTTCGCACCCGTCGTCAGCATCACGAGCATGCTCATCTTCTTTGCCGTCTCCGCCAAGATTCGTCTCGTCATTCGCCAAATCGATGTGCCATAAGCCTACGTAAAGGCCGACCTCGTCGAGCAGATCTACATGCGACCAATCCCAGGCTCAGTCCGACTGGAGAGTGAAGGAAAGGTGTGGCGCTTGCGCAAAGCACTCTACGGGCTAAAAAAAGCAGCTCGTGAGTGGAATCAAGAGATCGACACGTTCCTCAAGGCGTATGGACAGAAGCTCACATCAGGTGATGCGTGTCTGTAGTTCGCTACTGCTGCCGGATCGCTACTGCTCGTATGTCTCTACATCGACGACATACTGGTTGCTCACAGGGACGTGGAGCAGTCCCTGGGTCTCATGGCTGTGCTCCACAAGCGCTACCAGGTCAAGGACAAGGGCGAACCGCAACACTTCCTGGGCATGACGATCGGCCAGCCGTCTGCAGACACCGTGCTACTCACACAGACGAGCAACGTCGAAGAGATGCTGCGTCGGTTCGCGATGAATCAGTCACGACCCGCAAACACTCCCATGACTCCAAACACCCGTCTGGACTTCGTGGACGAAGGCGCGAGCAAGAGCGAGCAGACCGAGATGGCGACCATGCCGTACAGAGAAGCAGTCGGCGCGCTGCTGTACCTCACCGGAGTAACTCGACCGGACATCGCGTTTGCGGTGAATCAGGTGACAAGACACTGCTCTGAGCCACGCAAAGTCGCGTGGGGGCGCCGTCAAGAACCTCTTCAAATACCTTGTAGCAACAAAGCGTATCTCGCTCCGGATCCAACCACACTGCGACGACATCGTAGTGGCCACCGACAGCGACTGGGCAAACGATCGCAACGATCGCAAGAGTGTCGCGGGGTACATCGTGTACCTGTTCGGGTCTCCAGTTATCCTGGGTGAGCAAGAAGCAGTCGTTGGTCACGACCACGAGTACCGCAGCAGAGGACGTTGCCGCCGAACTTGGCGTTCAAGACGGTGTCATCGTTCGCTCGATCGCAAAGGAAGTGCTTGGGAGAAACGTCGCCATGACGTTGACCATGGACAACCAGCTGGCGATACACGGGCTACAACGCGAGTCGGCAAGTGGCGAGAACAAGTCCGTCGGCGTGAAGTTTCAAGTGGCGAAAGATCGACTTGCAACAGGCAAGCTTGCTGCCACGTACTCTGCAACAGGCGAAATGCCCGCAGATCTAGTTACCAAGACGTTAGCGCGGACCCAGCTCCTTCGCAAGCGAGGTTTCTGTGGCCTAGTCGCCGTCGTCTAACGAGACGAGCGCCGCTTGCGGGGGGGTTGGTGTTCAAGCTGCACGACGACGTGAAGGCAGGATGAGATCAAGTAGGGAGGCCAAGGCTAGCGATCATAATCGTTATTCCGTCTTTCGCCAGCTGGCGCTCACTTCAACAGTATTTTGTATGGCAAAGACCATATGTAAATTTCCAAAAACGACAAACGACCCTGTGGAAGATATCCTGTCGCTTGCAACGTACTCAAGCGTACTCAAGAGCAATGTAATACAATTTTAACCTATACATGAATTCAACGCTTCAAAAAGAATTCTACATTCAATAGTAAATTGGAATGCGACATACACATAGTGCACGCAAATCATCGGTCGAAATGTTGATTGCATGCGACTGCGATATACAAACATCCAGTCATTCGTCGAAGTGCAATTGCTTTTCCGATTGTGATAAAACAGAGCGCAGAACGAGTCACTCCACTTCATAGTGTACGCAAGCATATTTCAACTCCAGCCGATTTCGACTCGCTCCAGAAGGTACTCAGTCTGAGCTTAACCACGCTCACGTAAATTCCTTGAGTTTCTGACAGCCCTCGTATTTGAAATTGTAGTTGAATTTGTATGAGTCTAATTCCGATCTGGCGATTGGGCATGTTGCAACGAGTCGTTTTCACGTGAATTCCACACACTACAAACCGTGACGAACTTGAAAATGGCGGCAAAGCGAGCGAGCATGAGACGAGCTCTTCGGGATGATATATTACGGTTCCAGAATGGTATTGTTTCGATTAAATATGTATTTCAAGTCGTAAATAGATGACTTGTATTTATGTGTTTGTGCACTGATTTAGGTGAAGATAGGTGCAAAAACGGTTCGTTGCAAAAGAGGAGATATATTTTCAAGTTTTGGTCGTATATTGTCAATTCACGGTTGGTTATCTCTCTAAATCAGTACAATAACATATTTTTTCAGTACAATAACCTATTGATGATGCTATCCGTGGACTGGAAACGAGCCATTATACCTTGATCGTGGACTTTATTTGAATCCGATAGTGAAATAAACTAATGTGATGAATCGAAACCCAGTTTTCACATACTCGTATTTATCACTATGCCAGCTCAAACCCAGTCCACACTTGGGCTTGAATGGCTCGCTATCAGTCCATCGGTTCACGTCAACTAGGCAAGACTCAACACCACTTTGAAAATGGCGGTAAAGCGAGCGAGCATCGAGACGAGCTCTTCGGCAGCAGTCGCCGCGGCGCTCGACGTCGTCTCTTCCTTGTCGGCAGCGGCGCAGGCGGTAGCAGCAACAACGTCCACTGGATTTGCCGTCACGGCATCTCCGTCTGCAGACGGCGAGCATGCTGCTGCTGAGAACGCCGACACGAAGCGCGTGAAGCGCATTCCCGAGTTTAACCTCGCGCACGAGCTCCGGTACGGGCTCCAGGTCGCGAAGCGCGACGACGACACTGGCAGCGTCACGGCAGTTCTATGTCTATTCTGCAAGGCGTTCGGGCGCGAGGAGAAAGAGGGACGCAAGCGCCGCGCGACGATCAACCTCAAGTACTTCAAGTCGTCGTTCCGCACGGACCAGTACGTGCAGCACTTGATGTCGCAGCACCGGCAGATGTGGACCAAGTACCGACTCGCGTCAGAGGACGAGAAGAGCGTGTTCTTCCGAGGCGCGACTAAGGACGAGCCCCCGACGCTCAGCCCCAGCCGCGCTGCGTTGCCCAGCACGGCTTCTTCTGCTGCAGCGACGAGCTCCGCACCGAGCCGTCGCCCAGTGGAGCGCCGTCGCGCGAGTGTCGAGCCAAAGCCGCGCCGTGCATCTCTGCCGTCGTGTGTGCCACTGCCGCCTGCTCCTGTGGGCACACCTGTAGCAGTCGAGATGGCACAGCCTGCTCCTGTTGCTGTTCCTGCTGCTGCTGCTCCGGCGCCAGTTGAGATGGCCGCACCAGCGCCGACTCTGACGAAGTGCCGACCGGCTGACGATGAACTCGCGCGTGCGATCGACGTGAAGCAATCGATCGTGGACTTTGTCGTCGCTGGCAGCACAAGCAGCGCCTCGACCGACGCTCGCTGGCACCCGCGGACGTTCCGCAGCAGCGAGCTCGTGCACGCCAACGCAGCGAAGGGCGCTGTGTACCGCGTGGCGCTGCACAGTCGCGTGCAGCTCGAGCTCGCCGTCGACTTCCTCGCAGCGGGTCTCACGCACCCGCAGCTCGCAAAGGCGCTGACTGCAGTCGTCCTGCACACGGAGCTGGACCCGGCAGTCGCAGCAGCAGACGCCGACGCGCTCGAGCTCGTGCGCCTGAGCTCTGCGATGAGTCTCGACGCGATTGCGCAGCTGCTCGAGCAGAGCTGGGCGTTCACTGTCGCTGTGCACTCGGCCGCGTACGCACCGAGCGTCGACATCCAGCTGCGCGTGTACTGCCACGCGGCCGTGCACAGTGTCCACCTCGTTGCGCTTCCGCACGACGCACACGTCGAGGCGCAGTACGAGACGTTCGCTCGCACGATGACCGCCGTGTTCCCAGCGTGGCGCCAGCGCCTCGTTGGCGTCTCGACAGACCGCGATATGAAGCACAGCGCGAGCGTCGCAGCGCTCAGTGCGCGCATTGCGCGCGAAGTAGCACAGCCAGTGTACCGCTCGCACTGCAGCCGCACGCAGCTCGACGCGACGATGCAGCAGTTCTACCACGCGCTGCTCAGCGGCGCGTTCCTCGCGTCGTTCCAGTCGCTGCGCGCGTACATCGAGAGCCACGACAGCCTCGTGCTCGAGATGGGGCAGCCGCCGAGCACTGCAAGCTCGCAGCCGTGGCTCGCAATGGGCAAGGACACGGAGTGGATCTCGGACAAGCGCGTGCGCGTGCGCAAGCACTTGGACGACGCTGCCACAAGCAGCTCGAGTGCGACGCCTGACGACGTGTGGTGGATCGCGTTCTTTGGCGTGCACTGGCTCGCGAGTCGCGCAAACGACGCGTTCAAGGCGCTCGAGAGCAAGCGTCTGAGCGCTGCGCAGCAGACCGACGTGCTCGCAGACTTGCTCGCAGACGTGGTCCAGGCGTTCAACGTCACGGCGCCAGCCACCACGAGCAGCAGTGGCGACGACACCAAGAGTGCAGCAGAGACCGCGCCGCAGCGCCACACAGTCTCGAGCGCGAGCGTCCGCGACTTCCTCGGTGACCTCGGGATGTTTGTGAACAACGTCGTCGCGCGCACGGCGCCAGCAGCACTCGACGCTGCTGTCGAGAGCATCGCCGCAAGCCTCGTCGACCTCGTCGAAGCGCTCGCAGTCATGACAGCAGACAAGGAGCGTGCGAGCAGCGACGGGTCGGATGCTTCGCCAAGCGCGGACGTGCTGCCGCCAGTACTCCCGCACGAACTCGCGCAGCTGAGCGGCCGAGAGTTTGCTGCGCTCCTTGCGCGCCACGATGCGCCACTGCGCGCGTGCTTTAGCGATGAAGAGCTCGATGAGATCGACCAGGAGCACCAGGCGCTGCGTCGCGCGAGCGCAAAGGACAAGACGCTCCAAGCTGCGCTGATCCAGTGCACGGACGAGACGCCGTTTGAGCACGCGTGGTCGCTCACGGCCGGTCGCTTCCGCGCGCTCGAGCGCTTTGCTGGCGGCCTCGCGACGGTGTTTGCGATGCCGACTGCTGTCACAAGTAGCAGCGTCGCGACAGATGCGTCTGCGGCTGCGTGTGCGCTCGACTCGCGCATGGACGGCGCGCTCGAAGCCACGCTTCACGCACAGCAGTGGCACCAGCTCCAGCGCCTCGTGCAGCAGCCGCAGCGCGCGGCAAAGCGCAAGTTTGCCGAGCTCTAATGCGCGTACTCGTCGTCGTAGGCAGGTCATTTGATACCTCTCACTATGCACATCTGCGCACTTGCGTGTGTACAACAGCAACGTGTGCGTGCATCTCTTTTGTGCGCTTGCTCGTCCTTCATACGCACCACACAACAAAGGAGCGAAGGTGCTCAATCGAGACGCTCGTAGCTCTTCGTGACGACGCGAAGCAGAGGATCGCGATCCTAAAACGTCGCGATCTTTTGTCTGCGACGTGTGACGGAGACGTACGACTCGTATGGCACCACGCGTCGAGTCGCTCATTGCATCAAGCGCGCGCTGGTTCACGCACTCTCGACTGCGATGCAGTTCTTCACGCACAGCCGCGACGAGTTTGCTGCAGCAGCGCTGACTGCAGCGACGCGGTCGCTCAAGATGTGTCAGCACCTGAGTGCATTCGACCGCAATGAGCACGAGGTAGCGAACGACAGAGTGCATGACCTCGCGATGCGATGATACAGCGGCCTCACTTGCTCTTTGTCATTGTCGTTCATTCTGTAGACGTGGTGCGAGCAGGTCCTGAGCGAGCGCATGAGCGCGACAGTCGGCGAGCCAGAAGCACGTGGGAGCTACTTGAAGAAGCACACGACGTTTGCCGTGGCGCTCGAGACGCAGCAGAGCCGCGTGCGGCGGCGCTTTAGCGACTTTGTGTGGCTCCACAGCGTGTTGCGTGCGCGGTACGCTGGGATGCTTGTGCCGTCGCTGCCAGACAAGACGACAGTGCTCAAGAACGACGCGTACATCCAGAGTCGCATCCGAGGACTCTCGCTCTTCCTCGACGCCGTGCTCCAGTCGCCGTACTTGCGCTCGGACGAAGCTGTCGTGAGCTTCTTTGGTGTCGGCGACGAGAAAGAGTGGGAAGCCGCCAAGCGCGCGACCGCTGTGATGGAGAACGCTGGACCGGGTCACTTGCGCTGGCTCATGCGCATCACTGCGGAGGCTGCACCGAGCGACTGCGAGCCGTACGACCGACGCGTCTGTGCGCTGTCTATCTCAAGTCATCGTGTGATCATCTGACATCGTGTCTTCGTGCTCTTGTGCGTCATGTTCGCAGCCACTTTGCAGCGTTCAAGAAGGAGCTCGACGTGCTCGAGCGCGCGCTCGTGGACATCGCAGGCTGCACAAAGGTGCACTAGCCTGCAAGTTGGGATGCGGTCGCGTTCGCTCACTCACACGTCGACTCGCTGCGTCTGCTGATGTCTGTGGACAGCGCATGGCGGAGAAGAGCGGCGCACTCGCGAAAGACGTGAGTGCACTGCACACGCTGTTCAATGGCTGGAAGGTCGAGGAGGCGACTGCAGCAGTCGACCCAGCGTTCAGCGGTCTCTTGGACAAGTCGAGTACGTACCTCTTGCCTCTCTCGCTTGTATTTGGACCAGGGCTGGCCAATGAGGTGGACGGTGGGTGCTAAGCCTCTCTGCTTGGACATGTGCGTGCGTTTGTGGCGAGCAGCGACTGCAGTACGCGAGTGGAGCCTCGTGAGTCGAGCGGAGCCAGTGATCTATGAACTGCTCCTGCACGAGAACGTCAAGTACTTGCTGCACCAAGTGAAGGACATGAAGGAGCTCCTTGGAGTGCGCGAGCAAGCGCTGCAGCCAGCGACTGCTTCTCAGCAGCAGCAACAGCAACAGCGACGCACAAGTGACGCAAGTGATTCAATCAGCGCTGCGTTGGCCGCTGCCCAGTCGGCTGCGTCAGTTGCAAGCACTCGGCTCTCGGCAGCAGCATCGAGTGCGTCGATGTTTGCATCGCGCTTTCGCAGCACGGAGATGCCGCCGGACGAGTGCGAGAGCCAGCAGAAGCGTGCGCGGTTCCTCAGCGACCTCGTCACGCGCGCGCTCGTGTGCGAAGAGATTGATCGCTTCCGGTGCGTCTGCCGTCATTGTTGCAATAGCGCCCACGCTACTTTGTATGAGATCGCCTCGAGAGCTACAGAGCTAACGCACTGTGTATTGCTCGACAGGAAGAGCAAGTTCACCGCGCTGAGCAACCTCATGAGCCAGCTCGCGTGTGCCGAGGCACAGCTCACTAAGCGCGTACGTCTGAGTGTGTGTGTGCGTGCCTGTGCTTTCATATGTATCGACGGACCAATGCTGAGTTGATGTGCTTGTGTGATGGTGTGTCTGCACGCAGTCTGCCTCGATGTGGCGCGAGCTCGCCAAGTCATCGACAGCAGATCCGCAGGTGCGAGTGCGTCGTTTGTCATGGTGTCGCTGCAGACAGCAGCAGCCTCACAGCGTTTTGGTTGACACAGATGTTCGCACAGAGCACGCAATGCATCCTCGACCGCGCTGCCGCACTTGCAGATTGCACGGCAGCAACAGCATCGACGACAGCATCGACGACATCCTCGCCGACGTCAGCGGATGCGTTCTAGCTGCTGCTGGTGTCTTGTGTCGCTTCGAGACACTGATGAAAAGAGGGTTCAGAATCACACACCACGTCGTGAGAATTGATAACTGAGATGCAGTCAGCCGTTTCCCACTATACATAAAGTCCAGTTCAGAGCCAAACGCGCATATCATATTGCGGCATACAAAAACCAAGTACAATAACACCCGATCGCGACGACCTTGCCACTCCCACACAAGCAAAGCAACGCGAGCGAGCAGGTACGACGATGAGCTGCTGCTTCTTGCTTCTTGCCGCTCTTCGCGTGCGCTCTTGCCGTGCTGTCGACGTCTGTGATTGCACTGCGTGTGTACATGCATACACGTTGCGCTCTCATTCGCTCACTCTCGGTCTATCAAACAACAGCAACAACAACAGCAACAACAACAGCAACAACAACAACAGCAAACAGCAAGCGACAAGAGTCGCATCTTCTCCATCTCGACAATCGATCGATCACCATGTCGCGCTTCCTCGCTGAGCCCAAGACCGAGAAAGAGTCGGGCGTGCACACGGCTGGCTCGCTTAGCATCGGCCACGCCTCGATGCAAGGCTGGCGCGAGTCCATGGAGGTGCGACTGCCTGCATTCGTGCGAATGATCATGTCGACCTGTCTTGTCTAACATGCCCCTCTCTCTCTCTCTCTCTCGCTTGCTATCAACAGGACGTTGACATTGTGCAGATCCCACTTGACGCGTCGACGCCCGACACGTACTGCGTCGCTGTCTTTGACGGCCACGGCGGCTCGGCCATCTCGCAGGCAGTGTACGCTCCTGCGCCGCTCATGTCTTCTCTCGCTCGTTCACAAGCGTCACTCAACTCGCCACTCACTCTCTCGCTCTCTTGCTCGTGCGGTCAATCCTGCAGCGCCAAGCGTATCATCCCGCACCTCGTGAGCACTGAGGACTTCCAGAACGACGCCAAGGTGCGTGCACTGCAGCACATCATCGCGCTCTCACTCGATCACGCACTCACGCCTTCGTTCACTGTCCAAACGATTGACCGACGCAGTCGTCCGAGTCGCTCGCAGTGGCGCTCAGCAAGAGCTTCATCGAAGTGGACGAAGCGCTCAAGGTGGACCCGGACTTTGCGACGACGTCGGACGAAGTCGGCTCGACCGGTCTCTTTGCGATCGTCACGCCCACGGACGTCATCTGCGCAAACGTCGGCGACTCGCGGTGCATCCTGAGCAATGCCAAGTCACAGGAGGTCATCCAGCTCTCGGTCGACCACAAGCCAGACCTCGAGTTTGAGAAGCAGCGCATCATGGCGGCCGGTGGCACAGTCTTCCGCGGTCGCGTGTGCGGCGGCGTCGCTGTCTCGCGGAGCTTTGGCGACCTCTGGTTCAAGCGCAACGCGAGTCTCAAGCCGCACCAGCAGCTCGTGACCGCTGAGCCGTGCGTGCGCATTCACCGCCGTGACAGCGCCGACGAGTTCATGGTCCTCGCGTGCGACGGCATCTACGACGTCATGAGCAACGACCAGCTGCGCAAGTTCATCCGGAGCAAGCTCAAAGGTGCGACGGACTGTGTGACGCTGTAGACGACGACTGTGTGTGTGTATGTGCTGGTGCTGACTGCGTCGTGTGCTCTCGCTCTCGCTTGCGTCGGCAGCGGGCGTGCGCAACCCAAAGGACATCTGCGAGCACCTCCTTGACGAGTGCCTCTCCAAGGGCAGTCGCGACAACATGAGCGCCGTCATCGTGCTCTTTGGCACCGGCGCGAGCAGCAAGAAGTGACTGTGCGTGTGACTGTGAGAGAGCGATCGAGTGAGCGAGCGAGTGAGAGAGAGCAACGAGACTCTTCCTGACGTCTGCGATGCGTCTTCATCACTGCCATGCGCCTCCGCAGTTGAGCTTGTACTCGTACGCGAGCGACGCCTCGAGCGCGCGCATGTGCTCGGCTGCTTCTCTCCTGTCAACACTGCTGCTGTCAAGTGCGCTGCTCGTCCCCATGTGCGCGAGCAGCGCTGGGAAGCGCGTGATCAAGAGCACAAGCAGCGGGCGGTACACGCCGACGTCTGGAGCGTCAAAGCGCGCGGCGCGGAGCTTTGCAAGCGCGTAGCACCGCACAACTTCGACGTCTTCGAGCAGCGCGTTGTCGAGCAGATGCTGCAGTGCACTTCGTGCGTTCTGCTCGACGCACATGACGGCTGCGTAGCCAATGTACCGCAGCGCACCGCAGCAGCGCGTGCCACTCGGCAGTGGCGGGAAGTACCGCTCGGTGCGGCACACGCCAAAGCGCAGTGCGAGCGCAACGAACGCGAGCGTCGGGTGCGTCTTGTCGAGCGCAAGGAGCAGCGCGAGCACTGCGACGTGGTTCGCTCCCGCAGCGCGTGCAAACGCACAGGCGACGACCTCTTCGATCGCTTCTGGCGTGACGCTCTCGCGCTTGCGCTCGATCAGCGCGAGGACGTCGCGCAGTTTGTCCTCGTCGCCGTCTGCACTCGCAGCAAAGAGCGCGGTCTCGAGTGCGCTGTCGACCGCATCCGCTCGCACAATCGGCTTCTTGAGCACGCGCGTCGACGGCTTCTTGAGCATTGGAGCAGGCAAAGCGCGACGGACGGACAGTCGAGTCGACGCCTGAGCAGTCGCGAGGCGCTCGCTCGACGTCTCTACTGGACTAGCAACAGCAAGTCATACGCAAGCTGCAGTCTATTGCAAAGACGACACTGGACGCTACAAACGCGCTAGGCATCGCGCGCGTCGTCGTAGATCTTGACGATGCTCGCGACGTCGCACTTCATCTGCGTCACGGGGCACTCGCCGTGGTCCTCGACGTACCGATAGAGACACGTGTAGCAAAAGACGTAGCCAGAGACCGACATCGCAGGGTTCACGCGTAGGTTGCGGCACACTGGACACGTCGACGGATCGGCACTTGCGAGCGTGAGTGCGCTGCCAGAGAACTGCGGCGGGAGTGGCGGCGGCGGGATCGGTGCGTCGGTGCCAGTCATGCGCATCTTCACAGCAGCGCCTTCTTCCGAGTACATCCACTCGATGAACTTGTACCCAGCGATGCCGAGCAGCAGCAGCACGTACGAGTGGTCGAGCGCCGCCCACGACGCACG
Source organism: Pythium guiyangense (assembly GCA_003730235.1). Classification (NCBI taxonomy): domain Eukaryota; phylum Oomycota; class Peronosporomycetes; order Pythiales; family Pythiaceae; genus Pythium; species Pythium guiyangense. Next base: position 781,303 of record QXDM01000045.1, on the reverse strand, counting down.
GAGCAGCAGACGGCGCACGCGCGTGAGGAGACTCGAGCCACTGAGCTTTGCCAAGAGCTGCTCGCGGTACTCGCTCTGAGTCTGTCGGAACGCCGACTAAGAGAAGGCAGAGAGAGCGTACGAGGTCAGTAACGCGTACTAGCAGTGGAGACAAGCAATCCGTCAGTGTGTAGAGCACACCTCGTCGTCGGACGTGACGCGCACGAGGATGATCTTCATGCGGCGCAGGAACGGCGAGAAGTACGGCGTGTCGCCAAAGAGGTAGAGCCACTAGAGTCGCACGCACGAGTGAGTGAGTCGTCGCGAGCGAGCTTACGTCGAATGGAATTGGATACACACAGAGCAACAGACGGCGGGTGGACGCACCTGGTAGAGAAAGAACGCGCCTTCGTACGCAAAGTGGGCGAATGGGTAGCTCGAGCGGAACGCGCGCTCGAGTCGGAGCACGAGCTGCAGCTGCTTGAGGCGGCGCAGGAACACGCTCATGCGCGTGCGAGCAGCAGACACCATGGACGAGGAGGTTGCTGTGCTGTTGCTGCTGTCGTCGTGCGTGTTGGAGTTGCGAGGTGGAGCTAACGACAGCGACTGCTCTTGCAGCGCTTTGTGGTAGTTGTCGAGCTTGGCTTTCAAGTACGGCACGAGCACCTACATAAGCGATCGCATAGCGCAATGGTGTTAGCTATACAAGCGCGTTGTAGTGTCATGCGCATTGCATTCGAGAGCGAGTGAGAGACGCACAGCAAAGAGGAGCGACTGCGTTCGTGCGCGGGCTGTGAGCGGCGCAGTCGTCGCTGGCTGCCCGCTCTCCGTCGGCGCTTGGAACATGACGCGCTTCATGCCGTAGAACTTTTCCGTCGCGAGGCTGTCGTAGCGCGCGAGGAAGTAGCGCTCTGCGAGCAACCGCAGCAGTGCGTACGTCTCCTCAAACTGCCGCACAGGCAATGCGAGCGCGACTTGCGGGTACGAGTCTGCGACCGTGTGCACGAGATACTCGAGCGCAGGCTTGATGCCGCTCGCCATGCGCTCTTTCATGAGCAGCTCAAAGAGCGACGGCGGCTGTGCGTCGCCAGCGAGCGCGTCACTGCCGCCGCCGCCAAAGCCCTGCGTCTGCTCGAGGAAGAGCATCTTGCTCGTCTGCTGCAAGTCGAGTTAGTCAATGGGAAATGTTGTCGTGTCAACTGTATTACTGTCACTTGTCAGCAAAGTGCGATTTTGAGTCATAGTTTGATCAAGATCATGTGTGATTCCTACACTTAACTTCAGTAATCTATTGATATGCGAGATAGTATCTCAAACGTGCGATTGAAGTTGCCTTTTTTGACAAGCAAACAGTCGTCACACAACTTTGCTACTGCTGCCTTGCTCGTTGTCTCGTGCTGCTTCTGCTTGTGCTTGTGCTGCGAGGTCTTGCTGCTCAAGCTCACCGAGCGCTCGGATCGCAAAGACGACTTGAATGCATTCACGTGCATCGCTCACGAGGCAAAACGCGCGGTTGATCTTCACTCCACGTCGCTTGTCTGCAGTTGCAAGCTCGTTCTGCTCGTTGCAGCTGGTCGTGGAGGTGCTTGGACGCTCTGGTGCGACGTCGTGCGTGTCGGGTGGTGTCAACGCTTCAGGTGCTGCTTCTGGCTGATTTGCGTCATGAAGACTGTCTGCTTGTACACTGTTGTCAACGACTGGCATGAGCTCCGACTCGGTGCTCGCTTCTCGCTGCGTTCTTGCGCGACTCTCGCAGCGACTCACGCTGCTCTGGAACTGCATCTCAGTGTGCTGGTCGCGCGCTTCGCAGTGGTCACTAGAATCGGCTGCTGCTGTCGTTGTCTCTCCAACATTTTCCACATCGCTGCTGCTGCACTCGCGACTGTCATGGTCTGCGTCTCGATCGTTGTCGTCGCCATCGTCGTCCTGCTCGTCCTCCGCGTCATAGTACTGAAGTCGAAAGAGGAACCCACGTACGTGCGCTTGGATGCACACTGCAGCAGCGTCGACATCCACGTTTCCGTCTTCGTCGCCTTCACTGCCGGCTTCATGCACGCAACTGCTCTTGCCACGATCGATCCTGCGCTTGCTCGCGCGGCGTCCAGTGCTTGCCCCACCAATGCTACTGCTACGGTGCAAAGCGAGCTGCTCCGTGTGCGAGTTCAGCGGCTGCTTGATCTCGAGCGCTGGGAACGTGAGCACCTCGGTCCCAAACAGGTCGACTTCGATCTCGAGGCGCAGCAAGAGCTGCTTCACGAACGCACTCGTCTCTTGGAACTCCGTGTCGTCGTCTGGTGGAATGAGCGCGTCGAGCTTTGCAACAACTGCGTCGACTTGCTCTGGACCGAGCGCGCGCTCCGAGTACTTGCTCGTGAGCGAGTTGAACACAACGACGCGGATCGACGCCTCGATGTCTTGGACGTACTGCGGCAGGTCGTTTGTCGCAGCATCGTCGCAGCTCTCGCTGTCGTCGCCGCTATCGCTGCTATCGCTCTCGCGGTCGATCGACACGCGTGCGAGCACGTACGCGTTCTTCCAGAGCAAGCCCGACTCGAGCACGCGCACGCCGCGAGTGATGAGACTCAGCGCTCGCGTCGGTGAAGTTGCAGCTCGCGGGAGGTGCTGTCGCGACCGCGTCTTCTCGAGCGCTCGAGCTTTTGCAAGCGCGTGCGGCACAGGACGCAGCAGCGCGTTCACGTATCGGTTGACGATCAGCACTTGCTTGAGCTCGTTGCTCGTGTCGCCGCGCGGGACGTTCACAATGTGCAAGTGGCGAATCGCAGCCGCCATTGCGCACTCGATGCTCACGTGCGCTGTCTGCGTTGCTTGTGATGCTTTTGCTCGCTTCTTGCGCGTGCGGTTGCTCTTCCAGTTTGGAGAGCTGCTGCTGTCGTCGTCGCCACGCCACTGTCCACTCACGATCGCGTACAGCTCATGGAGCTCGATCTCCACTTCGAGCGCAAGTGCAGACGACGCACTCGTCTCTTGTGCTGATGCGACGAGCGTGTCCACATCGCGGGCCTGGAAGCAGACTGTCGCGCTACTGCTGAAGCGACCTGCTGCGCTCTCGTCGTACGTCGCTGGCGTGCTCTTCTGTGGCCGCGTCGATGCAAACACGTGAAGCTTGCGCTTGCGCTTGCCACTGACAGCAGCGTCGACTGGAGCGTCGCGAGATGACGCCATCTCGATCTCGACGCACTGATGCAGACTGAGCGCAATCGACGACGGCGCGGTATCGAGCAGCAGTGCGCAGTGGTCCGTGCGACTCGCTGTACTACCGATACTCGCTGTCAAGAACGCCATCTCGCCAAGTCCCGACTCGAGCGTCGCAAAGTTCACGTGGTCGCAGATGCTGCGCGCGATCTGCTCCATCGAGAGGTTCGTTCCTGCCGCTGCAGCGGTCGCAGCTGCTTGGGACGACGAGCTGATCGCGTCAAGGAGCTCGTGCGCCATCTGCTTCGTGACGCAGAGACTGAACTCGCACTGCGACGCGCGGTCGAACGCAACGACGTCAAAGCCGTACGGATTGAGCACGCCGTCGCCGCAAAAGACGGTGAGCACGAGGTACGTCCCGCCGACGAACCGCCCGAGCTTGAGGAGTTGGTACTTGGTCTCGTCATGGAGCTGCGTCGTTGATGGCGAGCTGAGGTCGCCGACAAACGGTGAGCCGATAGACGTTGCGCGAGACGGCAGCGTCGGCACATCGCTGTCGTTCACATGCCCGTCACTGTCGCTCTCGCTCGCCTGCGGGTCCGCTGGATGCTGCTGATGGCACTCTTGACTGCTCGAGCCATGGAACTTGTAGTCTGCAATGGAGACCGACGACGCCATCGCGCTGGTATTGGCAAAGACTGACGTCGGGGACGCGAGCGAGCCGAACGTGCTCGAGCTCGGTGATGCGGAGATCGGTGGGAGCGCTGGCTGCTGTGGCATGCCCTTACGAAGTGACCGGAACGCCGGCGAGAGGTTGAGCTGGAGTCTCCGCGGCGATGTTGGCACAGCACGGATCGGGTGCACAGCAGCAGGTTGGTGGATGCGCGGGAGCTGTGGATGGTTGTCGCGCTGGTGTGCCAAAGTTGCTATGCGTCGTGGTACCCATACCCAGCTCTTCCTCGTCTCCGTCGCTGCTGTCGCCGTGGCGCTGGTGCGGATTGCGCGGACTCGTGAGGACGACTGGGAACTCGCAGATCGACGACAGGTACGACACGTTCTGGGCCCACTCGCGCTTCAGATCGTCGTTGCGGTAGTGCGCCGCGCTCTTGCGAATGCGCTCAAAGTGCCCGACGTTGTCTGCTCGGATCTCTTTGAGCCGCCGCGTCCGGAACGAGCTGTTGAGCGAGTTCTTCTTGTGCGACGCAGTGCTGCTGGTGCTAGCAACAGCAGGCGCTCGAGCGTGGAGCAAGGGCTGCTGATGCTGGTGGTGGTGATGACTCGGTTGCTTTGCAAGGAGCGGGACTGGCGCAACAGATCGGAACTCGTCGGCTTTGCCGATCGCAAACGCCACAGACGCGTGCGGCGCCATGGCGTCGCTGCTACTGCCACTCGGTGCGCTGAAGAACGCTGAGCCAGCAGAAGACATTGGCGCACTGCTCCCATACAGCTCGTTGTCGTCACCACTTCGCACTTCGTCGCCATCGCCATCGTCGTCCTCGCTCTCGTGATCGTCACAGTCACTCTCGCTCCCGTCACCTCCAACATCGGTGGCGCTGCAGAGAGGACTGCGACTCAATGCTGCGGGCTTGAAGCGCCGGAACGTCGCACCGATGAGCGGCTTGACTGCTGTTGGGCGACTCACGACGCCTGTGAGGTACGACTTGACGCCATCGATCTTCTTGCGATGGAGCTCCTGCGCGCGCTCGACTTCGCGATTGCGACAGATGCGGCTGCTCGACTTTTCGGCGCGGTGCATCGCGACTCAGAGTGCGAGTGCGTCGCTCGCACTGATCCGTTGCTTCCTCCGAGCGAGAGCGCACTCGTGATTGTAGTAGCGCACAGAGCGCCTCGAGTGAATGACCAATTGATTGAGCGCAGGACGGAGCAGTCAAGACGTGCGACTTGGCGTCCATGTGCGCCGGCGCAAGACGCGACGATGACTCGAGTGCGCGCACCTACAGCGCGCACTTACCTGTGATGAAACACGCCCGCGACTATTGATAGATCCGCGATAAGTACGTATACCACGCTCGTTGTTGTTTGCCCTACTCAGTCAGTCCTCGTCCATGTCAAAGTACGCGTCTTCGGCGTCGCGCTGCATCTGCTCGAGGTCGTCGAGCGCAGCGTTCGCGTCGATCTCGCAGTAGTCGACGTACTCGTGGTCGCTCCCTTGCAAGAAGCGCTGGATCATCAAGTCCACGAGGACCTGTCGACGCTCAGCAATGTCGACAGGTGCTTTGGATTGTGGTCTCGCACTCGCGTCGTCAGACTTAGTCTCTTCGTCTTCACTGCTCGACTCGTCGTCCTCTTCTTCCTCTTCTTCTTCTACGTCGCTGTCGTGCTGGAACAGCGCTTTCTCGCGCGCTCGTGCGTCTGTGATGTCCTGCGCCGCAAACTTGCCCCACGTACGCTGCTCGAGCGCCCGACGCACCTCCATCTCGCGGCGATCGTTCGTGTCCAGGAGGAACGACGAGAGCAGTTCGTCTGCATCGCTTGAGGTATTCGTTGACTGCTTGTCGCCGCTGCTGCTGTTGTTGCTAGATGGTGCTGTTGCAGCACTGGCGTGTCCTTGCGCTGTTGTTGCTGCTGCTGCCGCGTGTGCTGCAGGAAGATACTGCCCCAAGTGGAAGTGGAACAGCGCTGGGTTGCGCTGCTGCATCATCGCGTCCGAGAAGTACCAGTCGGCGGGATTCGCCTCCATCGCGCCTGGTTGACTCGGGTCTTGCACGACTTTCTCGCCTTGGAGGAGCTGCTGCAGTCGTCGGTAGCGTCTGTTCTTCACGACTGCACTAGCGGTGCTGTTGTTGGCGGTGCTTGGTGTCATCCCATCTGCATCGCTGGTGCCATTCGTGTGGCGCTCGCTGCTATTGCTGCTGCTGTGCTGTACACTTGTGCCTCGCCATCGTCGTGCAGTCGACCAGTCGAGAGCATTTGCAGCTGCTGCTGCTTCTGCTGTTGGTGGTGCCACACACTCGTCTGCTGCAGACGGCGCGCAGAGACTCGCCATGTACGCATCGAGCGGATCGATCTCGTCGCCATTCGCCATCGCTTCGTGTGCTTTTCGCCGATTGCAATGTGCAACAACAAACGAAAGAACTAAACGTCCACTCGAGTCACGTGGCTGATCAACGAGGCAATGCGCTGTACATGTGCGTTCGTCTGTTCATGGCGCTCAAGTACATGCATCGTGCGTGTATCTAGTCATGTAGCAGCACCAAGTGCAAGATATGACGAATAGAGAGCGGACACAGACGTGTATTATGCTGTGCGATGCAAGCGCTACATCACGACTCGCACTGCCTTGCAATCGCAGCAATCGCAAGCGCCACACGAGCATCGATGCACACAAGCGAGGCAGCAATTGCTCGTTGCGCACGAGACACTGTGAGTGCCAGTCGACGCAGCGCAAGCGAGCGCAAGCGATGTGTCTATTTACTTCTTGAACTCCGCGAGCAGCTCCGACAGCTCGCCTGACTTGTTCATGTCGGTCACGATATCACAGCCGCCAATGAATTCGCCCTTGACGTACAGCTGCGGGATCGTCGGCCACTGCGAGTACTCCTTCACGCCGTCACGGATCTCCGGGTGGTCGAGCACGTTCACCGAGTCGAAGCTCACGCCCTGGCCGTGCAGAATGCGCACGACCTGCATGCTAAAACCACACTGCGGCGCCGACGGCGTGCCCTTCATGTACAGCATGATCGGGTACGTCTTCACGTGGCTGTCGATCATCTTGAGGATCTCGTCCTTCTCGGTCGACGGTGCGGCGTGGTACTTTGGGGCAAAGTCCGAGTGCGAGTCGTCGTCGTTGCTCTTGCTCGCAAACGCGCGGCGCGACTGCGCAAGCACGCTGCAGTTCACGAGCGCAGGTGCAGCAGCAGCAGCGCGGAGCGAGCGCGCGAGCTGCGGCACGGCCGTGCGCATCGAGCGGCGAGCGAGGTGCGTCAGCATGTTTCGGCGGTCTTCGAGTGGCTTCGAGTCGAGTGCTTGCTTGCGTTTATGCGAGTGTGAGTTTGCGAGCCACAGAGCAGTGCATGTTTATTTGAGGTACTGCAGTACAACCATTTTGCAGTATTAACTGCAAAATTTTCTATCTAAATACGCATTTGAGGCGATGTGAGTCATTTGATGAAGCTATACAGTACCTAGTACAAACCACCACCAAGAAACAGGGAGAAGCCAACGACGCCATCGACGCCATCGACAGCAACAACGACTCGTCCGCTCGCTGCGTCGCTGCGTCTGCACGTCCAAGCCGTGAGAAAGCGCACAAGATGAACCCTGCAGGACCACACCAGGCTGCTGCAACTAGCGGGAACGCGAGCGCTGCGATGGCAGGCTACTCGCAGTTCTACGCCACGCCTGCGCAGCCGCAGCAGCATCACCACCACCACCACCAAACACACCACTTCCAGCCGCCACCGCAGCAGCACTTTGTGGTGCGTACGCCATCGTCTTGTACTTACTCGTTCTTCCTACACAACACACACAGAGTCATTCGCTCACAACACGCTCCTTACTACGTGTGCTCTCTTGTGCGCAGATGCGTCCACCACCTCCAGGTCCGATGCTCGCGCGCGGTCCGCCACCGCCAGGTCCGTTCGCGCGTGGCCCGCCACCACCGCCATTCAACGGCCAGTTACCACGTCCACCACCGCCTGGCGTCTTGATGCGAGGACCACCACCACCACCACCGACAGCTCTCCAGATGCAGGCGCGCGGACTGCCAAGTGGCGCTCCGCCACCAGCGTCGCAGTGGCAGTGGAGCTCGGGTCGACCAGGCGACGCCACCAGCAACGGCACACCGACTAGCAGCAGCCGCCCTGGCGCAGCGCCGCCAGTGCGGTTTGCGATTGCGCCACCCGCTCGACCGCTCGGACCGCCGCCACGCGCGGCGTTTGCTGCAGCGCCTCAGGCTGCAGCGGCAGCGCCAGGCGGCAACACCAAGTGGCCCGACTCGCTGCACGAGTACGTGAAGCGCGCGTTCTCGCGCTGCAAAGGCGCTGCGGACCAGACGCTCACGCAGAATGCGCTCAAGGACAAGATCACGCACGCGATCACGACGAACAGTCTCTGGACGCGCAACTGGCTCATTGAGCCGCTCCCGACGCTCGTTGGCGACACAACGCCAGCGCCGATGCACCACGTAAACGTCGCTGCGAGCGCACCTACACCGCCGCCAGCGTTCAAGCCGCGGTCTGTGAAAGAGTCGAAGCAGAACACGGTCGGATCGGAGTCGTACATCGCGTTCAACCCGTCGAACGCGGCGTCGAAGAAGAGCAAAGCAGCGAAGCGCAAGTAGTACGTCTTTGCGTGTGCGCACAGCTCTTCCCTCTGTGTTGTGCGATGGCTCTGACACGAACTATGCCTATGTGTGTGTCTGGGTCGAGTACAGTGAGCAGCAGCACGCAGTCGAAGCCGCCGAGCTCCAGCGCAAGGACGAGCGGAGACAGCGGTTCTTCAAAGACCAAACCGAACTCGCGCGACATGTGACGCCCACAGTCGATACGAAGAAACTCCGCGTCTTGAACGACGACGGCGCGCTCGACTTGGACGCAATGGTGATCAAAGGCACGAACGAGACGGTCGAGAAAGAGTACTTGCGCCTCACGTCCGCGCCGCATCCGTCGACTGTGCGACCTGAGCGCGTGCTCGTGCGCGCGCTTGAGCTCGTGCGCTCCAAGTGGAAAGCGGAAGCGTGCGACTACATCTACGCGTGCAGCCAGCTCAAGTCGATTCGCCAGGATTGTACCGTGCAGCACATCAAGAACGCGTTCACCGTGCGCGTGTACGAGTCGCACGCGCGCATTGCGCTCGAGTCGGGCGACATCAACGAGTTCAACCAGTGCCAGACGCAGCTCCATGAGCTCTACGAGCAGCTCATACCTGGCGAAGCAATCGAGTTCCTCGCGTACCGCATCCTCTACTCGGTCTACGTCGCGCTCCAAGCAAAGAAAGCTGACTCGACGAACGCTGGGCAGCTCGCGATGTACACCGTCCTGGCGTCTGCGACTTCAAGCGCAGCGCTGCGCGCAGATCCAGCGATCGCGCACGCTCTCGCCGTGCGCGCCGCTGTGTCTATGAACAATTACCATCGCTTTTTCCAACTCTATGTAGATGCTCCGAACATGGCAGGTTACCTCATGGACCCGATGGTGCCGACGATGCGGCTCCGCGCGCTCCGAGCGATCTGCAAAGCGTACGTTGTCTGTGTGTCTGTCTGAGGGCGATGGCGATACGAGCATAGTACGCTGACAGCGTCTCTTGTGTGTGTACGTGTGCAGGTACCGTCCGAATGTCCCGCTCGCGTTCATTCGCCAAGAGCTCAAGCTCGAGTCTGGGAAGAAGGACGAGGCGTTCATTGACCAGTGCGGCCTCGCGTTCGTCCAAGGCGACAAGACGCTCGTCGACACAAAGAGCTCGGACATTGTCTGGGTCCTCAGCGACCAGTCGTCGCTCATCTAACACATCCATCCATCCATCCACACGCACGAGCGCATACGAGCGCCTGGAAGCACACGCCTGCGTCGGAGCTGCATGCGCGAGCGCGACGCAGACTCGCAAGCGCCGACCGCCGACAACTTGCTGCTACGTGTTTGCATTCGAGGTCATCATCGCCATCACCATCTTCTCCATCGACATCTTCACCGACATCGTCGAACCGCAACAGCACCAACGAGCTTTACCGAGAGGCGCGTACGTCAGTAGTCACCACCACCACCACCACGAGCACCACCAGCTACAGAACAACGCTCGATGTGCGGCGGTACGTGAGTCATCTATCGTGCGAACAGAAGACAGGAGCAGATCGATAGACGCGGCCGAGACGAGCGCAGTGGGCACCACGCAGAACGAGCCAAGACGCAGCGCTGCTTGTCTCGAGCCATCGCTGCGCCATCGATCGCGTCGAGACACGCAGCGCACGGCTGAAGTGAGTCGTGTGCGTGAGGAGTGGATCGCATCGCGTGAAGAGACAGACAGACAGATCCTCGAGCGGCAGTAGCAGACATAGTGCGTGTGGTCCAGAGCAAGTAGGAGCGACAGCAGTGCATGTGTTCATCCATCCATCCGTGCGTGCGTCCATCGACAGTCGCGTTGCGTTCTCTAGCGACTCTCTCTCTCTCTCGCTCTCTTGTTCATACATACAGATGCAGCGAAGCACTCGTGTCTCTGTCTAGAGCGTCCGCAGCTTCTTCTGCAGCGGCTCCGACTCCCAGCTGCCTTCGCGCGAGAGCTGGATCATCGCGTTGTCTGCGAGCACGAGCGCCGCCATGGCTTCGACGAGCGGCACGGCGCGCGGGAGCACGCACGGGTCGTGCCGGCCCTTGGCTTCGAGCACCGTCTCCTTGCCGTCGTAGTCGACTGTCGGCTGCGCGCGACCGATCGTCGACACGGGCTTGACTGCGACGCGGAAGTAGATGTCTGCGCCGCTTGAGATGCCGCCGAGCACGCCACCTGCGTCGTTCTTTGTCACGCCGAGCTCGCCGGCGCGCTCGCTCTCGCAGAACGGGTCGTTATGCTCCGACCCGCGCTTGCTCGTGCCGCTAAAGCCCGAGCCGATCTCAAAGCCCTTCGTCGCAGGGATCGAGAGCATCGCGTGCGCGAGCATCGCCTGGAGCTTGTCAAAGCACGGCTCGCCGAGTCCGACTGGGACGTTCCGGATCACGCACGTCACGACGCCGCCCGTCGAGTCCTCTTCGTGCTTGAGGTAGCGCACTTCAGTCGACATTGCGCACGCCGATGGCGGGTGCGGGCACCGCACAGGCACGAGGTCATCCGTGAGCCACGCGTCGAGGTTCGCTGGCGCTGGCACGACGTCGCCATTGCGGCCATACACGACTTGGTTCGCGTCAATGTACGTTGGCGTCGCAACGTCGTCGCGCGCCGCGACGAACGCAAGCTCGTACTCGGCGTCAGCCGCTGCTTGCTTCTTTGCAAAGTCGTCGTCCGCAGCGTCGATCTTGCGCCACGTCGCTGGGTCGCGGAGGATGCGGATCGTCCCGACCGTGTCGACGTCTTCACGCGAGTAGAGCGTCTTCTTCGGGTCGTTCAGGAGCTCGCGCGGCATGTCGACTGTGCCGATCGAGCTCACCCACGCGACGATCTCGGTCTCGTACTTGCTCCGAAGCCACTTCTCAGCGATCGCACCGGCGGCGACGCGACCGATCGTCTCGCGCGCGCTCGAGCGCCCGCCGCCACTCGCAGCACGGATGCCGTACTTCTTCTGGTACGTGTAGTCGGCGTGTCCGGGTCGCGGCACCGTGTCCATCTCCTTGTAGTCGTGCGGGCGCACGTTCTCGTTCGGGACAAAGAGCGCAACCGGCGTGCCGAGCGTCACGCCCTTCTCCGTGCCGCTCATGATCGTCACGAGGTCTTTCTCGTCGCGCGGCGTCGTGAGCTTGCTCTGTCCAGGGCGACGGCGCGTGAGCTGCGGCTGGATGTCGGCCTCTGTGAGCTGCATCGACGGTGGCACGCCATCGACAATCGCACCCACGCCTTTGCAGTGGGACTCGCCAAACCTGAGTGTTCATGCGTAGCGAAGGAGCATCGTGAGTGTCGTATTATGCGGCACATGTCTTTCGGCAAGCTTTCGTGCTGGTTGATGTGCCTCTTGCATCACGCCAGCAAGCGAATGAACACGCGATCCAGACAGCGTGGTGCAATACAGTGGAACGTACGTTGTGACGCGGAAGATGCGGCCGAACGTGCTCATTGTGTGCTGAAGGTCGTGAAGAGGGTCTTCGTCGTCGTGTGTGCGAGGAGCGATCTCGAGATGCTGCTTCGAGTGCGATGGGTGAGTTGGGAAGTGATCATTGCTCGACGATGCTCAGAGTTCTTACTGTACTCAACGCAATTGTGCCACCGGAGGCAGTCCATACTTTGAAATAGTGCCCCATGCAGACGAAAGTGCCCCACTGAGCGCCAAATCTTGTGGCTCAGATGCGACATCGCGCAAACACAAGATGCATGGAGTCGAAGCCCCGATGTAGGACAGAGGTGGTCACATCACTGCTGGCCGCACAGTACCGACAGCAGGACGACGCTGACGACGACAGGATCGCTGGTGCCGTGATGTGCTTGACACGAGCAACGCAGACGCGCTTGTCGTGTCTTGCGTTCGTCTCTGTGGAGGACGGATCGCGTCGCAGCTATGCCTCGAGTCGCGTCGTTCGCTGTCGCTCTCTAGTGAACGCGCCTCTGAGCGCTGGAACTGGATCGAGCGCTGTGCGAGCCCTCACTCCCGAGGGCTGCGAGTACTCACTGCTGTATCCTCGTTGTGCGGCATTCGAGTACTCGCGGGGGCGATCGATCTCGCCTTTGTTTCCTCGACGCCTGGACGACGCGAGCGCGTGGCTTGCGGCTGTCCGCTCGCCGCACTGCGCTCGTCTCTCGATGTGATGAACTAATCTCTTTGGTGTCTTTGCCGCTGCGATCGCCTAGGTATCTCCCGTGATTCGCGCCACAAGCGCCGTGAAACTGGTGGCAAGCGTGCCCAGTTCCGCAAGAAGCGTAAATTCGAGCTCGGTCGCCAGCCGGCGAACACGAAGCTCGCGGCCAAGCGCGTGCACACTGTGCGTGTGCGTGGCGGCCACCTCAAGTTCCGCGCGCTCCGTCTCGACACGGGCAACTTCTCGTGGGGCACGGAGGTGACGGCTCGCAAGACGCGTATCCTCGATGTCGTGTACAACGCGTCGAACAACGAGCTCGTGCGCACGAAGACGCTCGTGAAGAACACGGTTGTGCTCGTTGACGCGACTCCGTTCCGTCAGTGGTACGAGGCGCACTACGGCGTGAAGATCGGCATCAAGAAGAACGCCGAGAAGCACGAGGAGGAGGCTGTGAAGAAGTCGGACCACGTGCTCCGCAAGCTCGCCGCCCGCCAGCGCACGCGTGTGCTCGACGTGAAGCTCGACGAGCAGTTCCAGTCGGGCCGCCTGCTCGCCGTGATCTCGTCGCGCCCGGGCCAGTCGGGCCGCGCGGACGGCTACATCTTGGAGGGCAAGGAGCTTGAGTTCTACCAGCGCAAGCTCGCCACCAAGAAGTCGAAGAAGTAAACGGCCTCGCGCATGGTTACTCTTGGATCCAGACACAGCTAATTCAACGGAGTCTTTCTTCAATCACGCTCTTGTCTTGTCTTGTCTTGTCTTGCTGTCTTTGCTTTGGCTGGGTTGTGCTTGGCTGTTTGGTGTGCGGACATGTCTTCGTGATGCTGAAGTGATCACTCTTGGGGATGCTGAGAGCATGTCTGCCTGAGTCGAGACCTCGTATGATGCAAGGTCTCGTCGATCTTGCGAGAAGTCTTTTCACGAAGTTATCGAGCACATCATGAGCACCGTTGGCTTGGTTGACACGCATGTAGCTCATGCGCCTTCGCGCCTGGATATGTGCATCGAGATCTGCGGCGTTCGTCGGTAGCCTTCGTGCGACTTCGCTAGCCTTGGTGTCTTCGTGCGTCTCGCCCCTGCTCATGTCGTGATGCATGCCATCTTAGCGGCTGTAGTCATGAGCTCCGAGTCAAAAGTTGATCACGAGACGACTCTCATAGTCGGTTGACTGGATGCTCTTGTGCATCAGCAAACAAGTCACCAACAAGTCGCATGAATCGTGTCGAGTGTCATCCGTTCATGTTCATGAGTACTCCTCGATCGCGTGCTCTCACAACCACACGTACTTTGACAAAGTCCTCGTAGAGCAGCACCTCGAGGCCAGGATCCGATGACGCTTCCTCTATGACCCGCGAGATCAGCAGCTCGAGTTCCTGCACAACATCACATCGCCACCACCACAACAACTTGTCAATCACACTCTGTTGTCCTCGCAATCGCTGTTGTTTCATGCATGCGCACCTCTTGTCGATGCTTCTCTGCGACGTCAGGCTCAACGTTGTCTTCAACCGGTCGCTGGTACACGACGCCCAGGTACGCGTGTGGACTTGTATGAGCGCGCAGCGCATGTGAGGAATAAAGCTATGCGTGCGTGCAGGCTGAATGACTGTCAAGCGTACACACACATAAGCTTTACCGTGATGTGGACTGGCGGGACGATCGAGTACTTTCGCAACGCGGTGTTCAACTACCCGACGCTCGCAGAGGCGTATCGCGTCGCGGCGCTCAATGGACTGCGCAAGGTCGAGAGTCTCCGAAAGTAAAGCAGACGTCCTGCGTAGCGCTTTGAAGCAGGCTCGTTCATCGTCCAGCTGCAGCAGCAGTCGTACGTTGTTGACAGTGCTGCTATCGTCTCTCACTCTCTCTTGTCAATACAAGCAAAGCACATGGACCATCGCTATGCGCTTTGTGCGAGTAGTTCGTGCTGATGTTGTCGAAGCGCATCTGTCGCTCGACGACTCGTCGTTCAGCGGCAACTGTGAGGAACAGGCATATGGCCATTGCCGCCAGCATGGGACTCGTCGCGTCAAGAGGCAGCACAGCAGAGCGCTCGGACTTGAGTGAAGAGCAGATCGAAGAGATCCGCATGCTCACGGCGTGTACGTGTGTGTGTATGCTGTGCGTGTTGCTCTTCACGTGCTCACGGCGGTCGACACTGGCATTGCGACCACTGCTACTGCTGCTCGATGTTGCACGTGATCAAGTGCCCGTGCGGGAGATCGAGCGCGTGCGGCGAAAGTATCGATCGCTTGTGCAGCAAGAAGAGATGACGAGAGACGAGTTCTACGCGCTTCCAGGTCTCGAACAGCTCGGTGATCGCACATTGAGCGATGAGCGAGCGAGCAAGTGACTGACGCATTCGATGGCTGCTCCTGCGTGTGCAACTCACTCAGCGATTGCAGTGAATCCGCTCCGCGATCGCTTATTTGCGAGTCTGGAGCTCTCGCAAGCAAAGACGATTCCGTTCACCGTACGTCTTGCATGCTCGTGTTCGTATGTGATCGCAGCCTCGAGGCTCTATGACTGCATCTTAAGCTCACACTCGCATGACAGGAGTTTGCCAAGTTCGTGTCGACATTCAGCTACCACAGCTCGCAAGACACCAAGCTCCGAGGTGCTCGCACTGGTCATGTATCTCTCCGTGTGTTGTGAGAGCTCGGGTCTGAGTGCGAGCTGCTGCTTGCTGCTGTGCTCTTACGCTCACTTGCGCAGAGGCATTTCGGATCCACGACTTTGACGGCGACGGCAAGATCTCGCGAGTTGATCTGCGCGCGTACCTGGGCGTCGTGTACCAGCGACCGGTTGAAGACAACGTTGAGCCTGACGTCGCAGAGAAGCATCGACAAGAGGTGCGCATGCATGAAACAACAGCGATTGCGAGGACAACAGAGTGTGATTGACAAGTTGTTGTGGTGGTGGCGATGTGATGTTGTGCAGGAACTCGAGCTGCTGATCTCGCGGGTCATAGAGGAAGCGTCATCGGATCCTGGCCTCGAGGTGCTGCTCTACGAGGACTTTGTCAAAGTACGTGTGGTTGTGAGAGCACGCGATCGAGGAGTACTCATGAACATGAACGGATGACACTCGACACGATTCATGCGACTTGTTGGTGACTTGTTTGCTGATGCACAAGAGCATCCAGTCAACCGACTATGAGAGTCGTCTCGTGATCAACTTTTGACTCGGAGCTCATGACTACAGCCGCTAAGATGGCATGCATCACGACATGAGCAGGGGCGAGACGCACGAAGACACCAAGGCTAGCGAAGTCGCACGAAGGCTACCGACGAACGCCGCAGATCTCGATGCACATATCCAGGCGCGAAGGCGCATGAGCTACATGCGTGTCAACCAAGCCAACGGTGCTCATGATGTGCTCGATAACTTCGTGAAAAGACTTCTCGCAAGATCGACGAGACCTTGCATCATACGAGGTCTCGACTCAGGCAGACATGCTCTCAGCATCCCCAAGAGTGATCACTTCAGCATCACGAAGACATGTCCGCACACCAAACAGCCAAGCACAACCCAGCCAAAGCAAAGACAGCAAGACAAGACAAGACAAGACAAGAGCGTGATTGAAGAAAGACTCCGTTGAATTAGCTGTGTCTGGATCCAAGAGTAACCATGCGCGAGGCCGTTTACTTCTTCGACTTCTTGGTGGCGAGCTTGCGCTGGTAGAACTCAAGCTCCTTGCCCTCCAAGATGTAGCCGTCCGCGCGGCCCGACTGGCCCGGGCGCGACGAGATCACGGCGAGCAGGCGGCCCGACTGGAACTGCTCGTCGAGCTTCACGTCGAGCACACGCGTGCGCTGGCGGGCGGCGAGCTTGCGGAGCACGTGGTCCGACTTCTTCACAGCCTCCTCCTCGTGCTTCTCGGCGTTCTTCTTGATGCCGATCTTCACGCCGTAGTGCGCCTCGTACCACTGACGGAACGGAGTCGCGTCAACGAGCACAACCGTGTTCTTCACGAGCGTCTTCGTGCGCACGAGCTCGTTGTTCGACGCGTTGTACACGACATCGAGGATACGCGTCTTGCGAGCCGTCACCTCCGTGCCCCACGAGAAGTTGCCCGTGTCGAGACGGAGCGCGCGGAACTTGAGGTGGCCGCCACGCACACGCACAGTGTGCACGCGCTTGGCCGCGAGCTTCGTGTTCGCCGGCTGGCGACCGAGCTCGAATTTACGCTTCTTGCGGAACTGGGCACGCTTGCCACCAGTTTCACGGCGCTTGTGGCGCGAATCACGGGAGATACCTAGGCGATCGCAGCGGCAAAGACACCAAAGAGATTAGTTCATCACATCGAGAGACGAGCGCAGTGCGGCGAGCGGACAGCCGCAAGCCACGCGCTCGCGTCGTCCAGGCGTCGAGGAAACAAAGGCGAGATCGATCGCCCCCGCGAGTACTCGAATGCCGCACAACGAGGATACAGCAGTGAGTACTCGCAGCCCTCGGGAGTGAGGGCTCGCACAGCGCTCGATCCAGTTCCAGCGCTCAGAGGCGCGTTCACTAGAGAGCGACAGCGAACGACGCGACTCGAGGCATAGCTGCGACGCGATCCGTCCTCCACAGAGACGAACGCAAGACACGACAAGCGCGTCTGCGTTGCTCGTGTCAAGCACATCACGGCACCAGCGATCCTGTCGTCGTCAGCGTCGTCCTGCTGTCGGTACTGTGCGGCCGGATGCGGCGTGGGGGCGAGTCGGCAGCGATGTCATGCTCTCCGTGGCGAGCCGCGAGCGGCAGCATGCGAGCGGTGTCGTCGCGGTCGCGCGTGTGCAGGATGCAGCGGCATGTTGCAGCGGCTTACCCATACTGATCCACTTCCGACGGAGTTTTTTCGGTACTAATCGATCGATGCACACATCGGCGCATTGGCGCTCGCAAATGCCATCAGAGCACACGACAGCCAACCAAATAAACGATAGGCTCCAAAGCTAGTTGCCTCGAAAGCGACGTTTTTGTATCAAACTGCTAGACGCACGTCAATTGTGTTTCTTCCAGTGCATATTTTGTACAGGTTGTTTGTACGAATATTGATTTTGACTTGGATAGAGTATGGTTTTTGATCTGAGTCCAGAATCAGGTTGTTCCCGCCAAAATGAACCTCGCTTTTTGCGCTATTACAGTTTCTGGACCATACAAACAGCAAGTACAACAAACGCGCGACACTATTTCAACGCGACGCAAGCAAGTTGCAACGACCTCCCGATCGCTCGCTCGATTGATCGCTCTTCGTGTCGACCTCCATCGCTGCATCAACGACGACAAGCGCCAACTAGCAACCATGTCAAGCGAAGAGTTCTCAGTCGACTTGTTGCAGCTCTACTATGGTGCGTGCGATACAGTCCTCATGCACGTACATTCATGGGAGCTGCTGCTCGACAGACACACGCAGCACTCGTGCGCTCACTCACTACAAGCAAACAAACGCAGCTCACACACACATCCATTGACTTTCTGGCACGCATGCACAGATCGCCTGTTTCCGTACAAGCAAATGGCCAAGTGGCTCACGTACGACGGAGGTGCGTCCCAGTGCACATGAACGCTTCACACCACATCACACTCGCTCGCAAGCACATGAACGAAGGACGTGGATCCAACTAACACAGCTGAATGACCATGCACATTGATACAGGCGAAGAGTTCTTCTTCCGACGCGAGCTGTCGTTCACGCTCGAGAACGACACGTACATCCGGTACAAGTCGTTCCACAACGCCGAGGAGATGAAAGCGTCGATGACCAAGACACTGCCGTTCAAGATCGACATTGGCGCAGTGTTCTCAGTCTCGCCGGCCGACAAAGGCAAAGTGAACGCGAGCGACTTTGTGCCCGAGGAGCGTGAGCTCGTGTTCGATATCGATCTGACAGACTACGACGACATCCGCACGTGCTGCGAAGGCGCTGCGATCTGCGCCAAGTGCTGGCAGTTCATGATTGCAGCCGTGAAAGTCATGGACGCAGCGCTGCGCGAGGACTTTGGCTTTGAGCACATCATGTGGGTCTACTCTGGTCGCCGTGGTATCCACTGCTGGGTCTCGGACGAAGCTGCGCGCATGCTCACGAACGAAGCGCGTACTGCCGTCGTGCAGTATCTCTCGCTCGTCGAAGGCAATGAGAACTCAAAGCGCAAGGTGCACCTCAAGGACCCGCTGCACCCGTCGCTCGAGTACGCAGAGCTACATAGAGAGCTTGCTTTGTGTTTGTCGCGCGTGTTACTGACGCCTGTGCACACTCGTGTCTGTCTCGCAGCCGCGCGTATCGGCTACTCGAGCCGCTCTTTGAGGACATTGTGCTCGGTCCAGACGGTCAAGGCATCTTTTGCGACGAGAAGCACTGGAGCAAGCTCCTCGACATGGTCCCAGACGAAGACCTGCGGTCGCAGCTCCACTCACGCTGGAGCGCGCGCGGGAACGACTCGAGTCCGCGCGAGAAGTGGCTCGAGCTCGTCGACAGTGTCGAGAAGATCGTGACGAAAGGTCAGGCAAACAACAAGCGCTCGGCGAGCAACGACCAGCGCAAGCGCAACCTCCAGGAGCTCCGGACGTGCTTGCCGGAGATCGTGTTTGCGTACTTGTACCCGCGTCTGGATGCGAACGTGTCCAAGCAGCGGAATCACTTGCTCAAGAGTCCGTTCGCTGTGCATCCAAAGACCGGTCGCGTCTGCGTCCCGGTGGCGGCCGACGCGATCGAGGACTTTGATCCGTTCACGGTCCCGACGCTCGGGCAGCTCCAGGACGAGCTGAACCAGTCGAGTGCGAAAGACGCTGGCTCGGGTACGTTGCCCATTGCTAGCACTGTGCTTGTGGCTAAGTGCGTTGCTCTGACACGTGTGCGTCTCACGTGGCCATTAGAGATGGAGCGGACGTCGATGAAAGAGTACGTGCGGCTGTTTGAGAGCAAGTTGCTCAAGCCGCTCGACGCAGCAGCGAAGCTCAAGCTGCGCGACGCAAAGGAGTCTGGCGCAGCGTTCAGCGGCGACTGGTAGACGCGACGGCGGCACGTAGCGCAAGGGTGACCAGCAAGGAGTCTAAGACACAGAGCAGCTCCTTTGACAGAATACGCATCGTATCACGTAGGAGGAAGAGCAAGCAATTGACGCAACGAGCCATCATCACGCAGCGTTTGTTCCTAGTAGCAGTCGAGTGGTGTAGAACGACGACTGTGTCGATCAACAACGCGCTGTGGACTAGCTCGGCTCTTACTGACCGCCACGCGAAGCTTTGAAGCGCGAGACGCGCTTCACCGGTTGCTGTACGCAGCACACACGAGTTCGTAGTAAGCGAATGTGAGAGGTCAACCGCACGCACCAAGACACTCGAAGCAACGAGCGACGTACCGCCTCGCCGACTGGCTGGAGCGTCACAACGTCGCCGTTCGGGTTGTTGCCTGCGAATCGAGAGCGCGGCGGCGCTGCACCTGAGCCACCCAAACCAAATGAGCTCGACACCGACGGCCTGTGCTCGAGTGCGCTGTCTGGCGCAGTCACTGGCGCGCGCTCGACGATCTCGCGCTCCATGATGCTTCCTGAGAACGACGCGGACGACGACGAGAACGCTGGCGACGGGATCGTCGTCGGGATGCTTGCGCTGCTGCTCACTGGCGGCGGTGGCGGCGTCTGCGAGACGTTTGTGAACGACGATGCAAGCGACGGCGGTGCTGTGACTGCTGCTGGTGCTGCTGCTGCTGCCACGGTCTTGCGTGCTGGTGGAGAAGCCTTTGCGTGCATCTCTTGCGCTTTCTCATCGAGCGTCGTGTCGGTTGGACAGAGCTCGAACGCCCGTGCGAACGCGTCAGCAGCGTCGCTGTAGCGCTGCAAGGACGCCAGCGCAGTCGCTTTGCGGTAGTGGCCCTGCGATCACAGCGTGAGCAACTGTGTCAGTGGTACTACAGAGCCGCCAACGCGACGACGCTCCCGTATGCTCGCACCTTGACCCACGAGTCGTCGAGTGCGACTGCAAAGTCTGCGTCTTCGAGCGCTTCGCTGTACTTCTTCATGCGGTGGTACGCTGCCGAGCGGTTCCCGTACAAGATCTGAACGATCGGTCCACGCATCGTGTCACAGCAGCAGCGAGTCGTCACGTCAGTCTCATGGCAGCTACAGCTGCAGTGTGAGATGTGCAGATCACGTACGTGCGACGACGGCTCGAGCTCGAGCGCTTGGGAGTAGAACGCGACCGACTCGGCGAACTTGCGCTTCGCGAACGCGCTGTTGCCCTTGGCTTTCAGCTCTGCCGCACGCGCTGCAGCAGTCGATTCGGACGACGCAGTCGCTGTTGATGCGCTGTTGCCTGCGTCCTCAGGCATGTCGCCACTCGCTTCGCGCGCTTCGAGCGCTTCGATGCGGCGCATCGTCTCGTCCCAGTTCCACTCAGTCTCCTCGTCTTTGCGTCGCTCTTCCTCTTCGATCTCAAAGAACGCCTCAATGTCTACGACACACGTGGCGACAGTAGTAGCAGCATGAGAGCATGAGTGTGTGAGTGAGTGCTGCACGATGCATGAGCGAGCGAGTGCAACCGCTTGTAAGAAGAGAGTGTGAGCCGCACCTTCGTCTGTGGCTTTCGGCACTGGCTGCTCGCTCTCCTCTTCGCTCTCCTGGATCTCGCGGATGTTCTCGTCGTCGTAGAGCTACGCGCATGCACGAGTGAGCGTTAGTGAGTGCATCGAGAGCGCGTGGTCGAGTGGAATCGTCGAGACGCAGACCTTCTTGATGTCAAAGAGACTGTCGACTTGGCTCTTCTTCTCCGAGAGCTCGCTGATCGTGCTCTCGATGTCCTTGATCTGCGTCGCAATGTCTGTCGGTCGTACAAACACGACAGGCATCGAGCAACACGTGCGCACCATGAAGAGTGAGTGAGTCGGTCTGGAGTCGACGAGTGGAGCAGCAGCAGCAACTTTCGCACTGTACGCACTCTTCTTCTTGCGCGCAATGGTCTCAACTGCGCTCGACGCGCTCTGCCACGCAAAGTAGTCGTCACCGAGGTGCGCGAGGATCTCGTTCGAACGCACGATCTTGCCTGGCATCATCGCGCGCTTGCCAAGCGGCACCTGTCGATGGAGCAACGTGTGTCATGCATCCGTCCGACACGAGCGCACGTCAGTACACTGTACATGCGGCCAAGCACACATCCACACTCGATAAGCAACAGTAGTAATGCGCACCATGACGCGGTGGCTCAGCTTCTTTGGCAGCTCTGCAATCGTGTCGGCGACATCGCCATACTTCTCGATCTCGTCTTGGAGCTGTGCGATCTGCGTCTGCGCACGCTCAATACGCTAGTGCGTATCAAGTCAAGCACACAAGTACGAGCACGAGTTGTCAGACACATGGAGCGAGATGCTCACACTCATGCAAGCACACACCTCTTGCAGCAGCCGCGGATTCGTTGCTTCGCTCGCCAGTCCTGCCATTTTCAAGTGTGTCTTCCGAGATGCATGCGATAGTGAAAAAAGCGAGCGGACGACGCACGTGCCAAAAAAGTCAAAATAAACTAGCGACATTAATCTCAATTAAACTTTGATTTTTAGACGCATAGTAAAATCAAGATCAATCTGACACCATGAACAGCTTCACGTTTTGACCGCACACAAATTCGACGGCATGCATCGGATGCTCGCGACGCACTTGCCGCGTGCACTCACTCTCTGCGCGCCTCGCCGCCCGACTGCTGCGATCACTGCGTTGTCGAGCAGAATGGCGTCGACAGCTGCACCTGTCGTGCCAGAGCACCCAAGCGCAGCGGTCTGCGTGATCGGCAATGAAGTGCTCACGGGCAAGGTGCGTTGCCATCGCAGCAGATCTCGTTGTTCAACATGGAATCTCCATGCGTGTGTGCGCTCTCACTGACTGTATCATCAAGACCTGCTCACATACGTGCCTCTTGTACACATCGTCCTTGCTGCTGTGATGGTCGCTAGACGCACGACACGAACTCGCTGTTTATTGCAAAGCTCATGTTCCGCCGCGGCATCGACCTCAAGCGCATTGTCGTGATCCCAGACGAGATGGATGTACGAACAACCGCTTTGTATGTTGTCTCTCTGACGAGTAGCGTCAGTAGCTCGGTGGTGCTTGTGTCTATCGATGTGTGTCTGACACTGTGCTCTTGTGCTGCCTCGCATCACCGATAGACGATCGCTTCGACTGTGAAGGAACTGTCGGACCTCGTCGGACCGAACGGCTACGTGTTCACGACTGGCGGCATCGGACCCACGCACGACGACATCACGTATGAAGCTGTGGTGCGTAGCATACTCTCGCTTTGTATGTATCTGTTGTTGTCGTGCTGCGCGAGCGGTGCGTGGACGAATAGACTGATACGAGCACATCATGTGCTACGTTGTGTACATACTCTGGACATTGTGTGCAGGCGAAAGCGTTTGGACGCGGCGTGGAGCTGCACCAACCAACAGCCGACGGACTCCGCGAGTACCTCGAGAAGCAGAATCGCGGACACGATCTGAATGAAGACCGCTTGCGCATGGCGCTACTCCCTGCAGGCTGCAAAGTCCTCTCGACTGCGAGCTGGGTGCCGATTGCGCTTGTCCACAACGTGTACGTCCTCCCCGGCATCCCGTCGATGGTGCGCGACATGCTCACGTACAACGAAGAGCACTTTGTCGGCGTCCCAATTCACCGCGCGGTCGTACGTCACTGTCTCCTTGCTGCTCTTGCTGGACTGTGCTTCGCGATGTATGCTTGCTGACTCTGACACGACTGCGCTTGCTGCGACTGCATCCTGCAGGTCCAGACGCTGAGCTATGAAGGCGACATTGCAAAGCCCATGACTGCGCTCCAGAAGAAGCACCCCGGCGTCGCGATCGGGAGCTACATCAACCTCACGGAGCAGCACACTGGCGTGAAAGACACGTCGTACAACACGCGCCTTACGATCGAAGGCCGCGACGAAGCGGAAGTCGAAGCTGTCGCAAACGAGCTCGCTGCCATCTCGAACGGCTCGCGCTTCTACGTCGAGACGCACTAGACGCTCGTGTCGTGTTACGACGCGCACATGCGCTTGCTAGAGATGAAGTGAGCAAGCAATAGACCTTGGTTGATGTGCATGTGACGTGTGAGCACTGTGTGGACCACGCGAGCATCTCATGTTGACGTATGATCTGCATCAAAGAGCTCTTCGAGCTTCATTGCGAGCGAGCTCAGCGACGACGACGATGGCGACAACAACGACACCAGTTGCTGCACCGAGCGCAGCGATCTGCGTGATCGCAAATGAAGTGCTCACGGGCAAGGTGTGTGTATGTGCGCATGTCCATGCTTGTCTTTGCGTTACGACAAATGATCGGACTGACACGAATGCACTGCGGTGATCGATAGACGCACGACACGAACTCGTTCTTCATTGCAAAGCTCATGTTCCGTCGCGGCGTGGACATGAAGCGCGTCGTTGTGATCCCAGACGACCTCGAGGTGTGCTCATGTACACGTACTTGCACTTGTGTTGTGTGCCTCGCACTTGACACTCAAGCTCATGTCGTCTGGATGCGTGCGTAGATCATCTCGGCGACTGTGAAGGAGCTGTCGGACCTCGTGGGTCCGAACGGCTACGTGTTCACGACCGGTGGCATCGGACCCACGCACGACGACCTCACGTACGAAGGCGTTGCGCGTGCGTTTGGACGCGGCTTGGAGCTGCACGAGCCGACTGCAGAGGCGCTGCGTGCATACGCTCGGAAGATGAAGTTCAGTGACAAGCTCAATGACGACGTGCTGCGCATGGCGACGCTGCCAGTTGGCTGCAAGATCCTCTCGACCGGGACATGGGTCCCACTCGCAATCGTCCACAACGTGTACGTCCTCCCCGGCATCCCGTCGATGGTGCGCGACATGCTCACGTACAACGAAGAGCACTTTGTCGGCGTCCCGATCTTCCGCGCGATTGTGCACACGATGAGCTACGAGGGTCTCATTGCAAAGCCCATGAAAGCGATCCAGAAGCAGCACCCGAACGTCGCGATCGGGAGCTACGTGAACCTCACGCTCGAGAAGACTGGCGTGCAGGACGAGTCGTACAACTCGCGGCTCACAGTCGAAGGTCGCGACAAAGACGAGGTCGAAGCTGTCGCGAACGAGCTCATTGCGATCTCAAACGGCACGCGCGTGCACACACCAGCACCAGCGCTGTAGTGTTTATGAGCGCTATCTCATCAGCATCATCGTTTGAGAGAGAGAGACGCACAACAACAACGATCGTCAGCTGCTTCATCCTCTCTTCATTCACGAGTCTTCACACTCCATCACGACCAATCCAACCAACCTATCTGACCATCCATCTACCTACTTCTGCATGACAGACCGACGCTCGCTCCATTCGCGATCGATCGATCGATCCTACTACCGTCTTGCTCTGTTGAGGACCCATGGAGACTCCTCACGCCGTGGAGCTCAAGAGTGAGTTGAGGATGTGGTAGATGAGCGTGAACTGCGAGTCGCGGTACTCGCTCGGGACGTTGTTGAGTCCGACCTGGAGCTCCTGGAGCACGCTCGAGACAAAGCCGGCGATCGACGCGTCGCGCACGTCCATCACAAGCAGCGACTCGCGGAGCCAGCTCAGCTTTGTCTGCAAGTCGTCAGCGAGGTCCGCGCCGAGCTGCTGTACGAGGCAGAGAATGAGCATCTGCGAGAGCTTGAGCGGGCGGCAGTTGAGCACTGCGCGGACGTCGCAGTGTGCGCACGTGAACGTCACAAGGTCGACGTTCTGCGCACCGAGCGCGAGCTTGAACGCCTCTTCGTAGTCGTCGCGTGCGAGGTACGCGCGCACTGCGCTCTTCTGCGCCTCGAGCTGCTGCGCTTCCGGCGACTGCGCAGCTTGCGCGCTCGCCGTTGCGACCTGTCCAGTCGCAGCGGCTGCGACGGCGAGCGCATCGACCTTGGTCGAGAGACTGTCGACAACGTCAATGAGCTGCCGGAGCTGCTTCGTCACTTGCGCGTTGCTGTTGCTCTGGCCGCTGTTCTCGAACGCCGTGCGCGTGCCTTTCACGAACGTGTCGTTGATCTGCTCAAACATCTTCTGCGTCGCGGCTTGGAAGCTCGGGATGATGATGTCTTGGAAGCACTCGCGGAACGACTCGCGCACGGGCTGCCGCACGTCTTCGACCACGCGCTCGACCATGTCGTTCACGCCTGCGGTCATCTGGTCCGGCAGCGCTGCGCTCAGCGACTCGCTCAGCTTCTGCTCCATGTGCGGAATGAGCTTCTCCGTGATCACGTGCTGGAAGCCGTTCTGCACGGGCTTCATGAAGTTGTTCTCCATCGTGTGGAGCACGATGCGGCCCATCGCAGGCACCAACACGGTCTGGAGCTGCTTCTGGATCGACTTCTCGACCTGCACCGCCACTTGCGCAGTCAAGTGGTTCCCAAGCGTCCCCATGACCACGCGCATCTGCTCGCGGAGCTGCTCGTCGCGCGCGCTCTGCGCTGCTTCCATACGCCGGAGCGCAGCGAGGAGTGTCTGCTGCGACGACTCGCTCGCAGTGTCGTCGAGCGACGGCTCGTACTGCACCGACGACTCGTCGCGGAACGCGCGCACAGACGACGACGGCGACGAGCGCACGTACGACGCGCGGAGGTTGAACGCTGGACCGCCGTCTTCGCCGCCGACAGACGACGCTGTGTCGTCGTTGTTGACAGACACTGCGACTGGACGGTACCCGCCGCCCGCACTGCGCGCAGGCGAGCCGATCGAGCCGATGCCAGAGCTCCGGAGCGCGCTCGTGCTCTGGTCCGCATCATCATCCTCGTTGTCGTCCTCTTCATCGTCGTCTTCGCCGTCGTCGTCGTCATCTGCGTCGTCGCCGTCACTGCTTTCGCCACTACCGTCGTCGTTGTCGCCGTTCGTCTCGACGCTCCTGTGCTCCTGCGCATCGAGCTCAGTCTCTGGCGACGACGTCGCAGCAGCAGCTGCGCGAGGCGACTCGGCCGCCGACTGGTACGACGTGCTCTCGCCTTCTGTCGTCTGTGCGCCGACGCTCTGGCCAAAGCCCTCGCTGCTCGACGGCACTTCGTCTTCGATCGAGCTGCGCGCAGTCGGCTGGTGCTTGAGCGGCACAAAGCACGTCGTCGCAGCGACGTGGTACCGCTGGATCGCCTGCGTCTGGAGACTGTAGAGCTGCATCGAGAAGTTGAGGAGCGCGTCGTCGACGTCGTTGCCGTCGCGCGCAGCCTGCGCTTGCTGCGTACGGTTGAGCACGCCCATCGACAGCACAGGGTACGCAAGCTCAAACTCCGTGATGTTGTCAAAGCGCCGCGGCGAGCGAGTGTTCGCACTTGGCGCAAGGTGCAGCACGTAGATGAGCGGCCGCGAGCGGTCTGCGACAAAGAGGAACTGCGTCGTCGGGTCAAAGAGCGTCTCGTGGACCACGTCGCTCGGTGCTGCGTCGCTCGCAGACGCAGTCGAGTCGCCAAGGAGCTTCACAGTTTGGAAGCACGCAGGCTGGACGCTCTCGCTCACTGGTGCGTTCCAGAGCGAGATGCGCGTGTTCTTGTCGCCGCCGATGAGCAGCCCAGGCTGGTTCAGCGCATTGCCAGCGTAGAAGTGGAGGCTGTTGACTGCCAAGCCGTCGAACGGCTCAAAGCGGTGGACAAACTCACCCGCGTGGTTGTTCGCGCGCTCGCTGATGCGGTAGACGTGCACGAGACCGTCTGCGCCAGCAGTGAGGAGCACGTCTGCGCTCGGCGAGAACGCGACGTCGTTGATCTGCGCAGACGACTGGCCGCAGACGACACTGATCTCGTACAAGTTGTCTGCACCAGTGCCGTCTGGTCCGACGCTCGAGAGGTCGGTCACGAACGCAGTGCCGCCGTTCACAATCGCGATCTTCGACGAGTCGAACGGGTGCCACTTGACGCGCTGCGCAGGCGTCGGGATCGTCTTGAGGAGCTCGCGGTTCATCGGGTCGCTGTCGATGCGCCAGATCGCAATCTCGTTGTCCGTGCCAGAGCTCAAGAGGATGTCCGACTTGCTGCTGAAGAACGCGAGCTCGGTCACGGCGTGGTTCTCGTGCTTCCGGATGAGCAAGCGGTCGACGGAGCTCTGACTGATCACGCGGATGAGACCGTTCCGGATCGGGTACGAGATGAAGTGCTCGTTGACCGAGATGAGGTTCCCGAGCTGCGACGTGCGCTCCGAGTTGTACAGCGTGATCGGCATGACTTCGAGCGACCGGCTCTCGCCAGGCTGCTCGCCGAGCGACCGGTACTCGACGTACTCGCCCGAGATGCGCGTCCCTGGACGGTTCCCTCGTCGCGGCGAGCCTGTCGACGACCCAGCGCCGCCAACGCCGTTTGTGCGACTGCTGCTGCTCTCGACTGTCGAGCTCACGCTCCGCACGACTGGGAACGCCGATGAGAGTGAGCTGACGTGAAAGCTACTGCTGCTCTGCTGCTGCTGCTGTGAGTTCACACGTGGCGGTGCAAACTGCTGGAACAGCGACGCTGGTGGTGCAGACGGCGCACTGAGTGGCGGCGCCGTTGGCATTGGCGCAGCACGCATGTGGCCGTTTGCGCTGTTGCTACTGGACATGAACTGCTGAAGGAACTGGTGCTGGTACTGCATGAGCTGCTGCGGTTGCGGTGGCGGCGGATACTGCGGAGGCGCTGCCGACTGCGATGGCGTCGCCTGGTGCAGGAGCTGATGCAGCGGGTTTGGACTGTGCGTGATCTCAGGCGACACGTGGTCCATCGATGCGAAGCGACCTGCTCTCATAGCAGAAGTATGAGATGCAATGTCAATGGCGATCGAGCGAGCAGGTGTGCCCGAAAGATCCATGTGATCTTTGCGACCTCGTGCTCGCAGAACGTACCTGCGTGAAGCAGCGTTGGCGGCATTGGCGGTGCTGGCACAACAACTGGCGGTACGAGACCGACGTGCGGTGCTGGCGGCGGCGGTGGGATCATCTGCAGAGACGGCTGCGCTGCGAACGAGCCGGGCACGCCGCTGCTGCTCGTGCTGCTATTCCGGCTGTGGCGGCCATTGCTCGCGGCGCCATCGAGGCTCCCAGTTGCGCTCATGGTGCTGTGGCACTCGTGCGTTGAATGGTTTGGTAGTAAAGGTAGGTGTCGTTGCGGGTGTCGACGCACAAGGAGGGACCAAACGAGCGAGTGCCTCGTGTCGTTCTTGTCGTCGCTGTCGTCTCTGTCGTTCTTGCGCTTCTGTGAGCAGTTCTCATCGAGGGCGTCCTTGCATTGAGGTGTGATGCACTCTCAATACAAGCGCGCTATATAATTGGATTTGTTTGACTTCAATAATGTATATTATTAAGAAGATTGAAATGCGAGCTAAATGAGCGATTTTGCAAATATCACTGTATTTTTTTACTCTACTCGTCCTACAAAATCCAAGTGATCACACAACTTGACGTTTTCGAGCAGAATTGAACACGTCACTCTTCTGTCTTGCTTCTAGGGATGCCTAGAGGTGCCCACCGCGCACTATCACACAGCCATATTAAGGTGATGCCATAAGGCGTATGTCGCTGGTGACTTTGGCTCATTCTCAGCGGCTTCTATTTGAATAAGATATTAGTGCAGATTGGTTTAGACGCACCACAACCAGGCCTTGTAGCGCTGGGAGAGAGATAGTGTGCAGCGTGTGTCAGTGCATTGTGAAAATGACAAAGCCTGTCGGTCGCAAACCTGTTGGCGACGGGCGGCAGCCAAAGAAGCACACTCGCCAAGCGTACAGCCACGAGTTCAAGCTGGCCAGCATTGACCACTTCCACGCGAGCACAAGCATCCAGAGCAGGATGGCGCGCTTCATTCCTGAGGTCCCAGACAACACGCTCAATTCCAAACGCAAGCTCGTGTACAAATGGGGGAAAGGAAAGCACGCCAGGTCACCTAGATACTCGCCAGCAATTCGAAGCTCGCATTGCAGTGCCGCGTCCGAGCGACAGCTTTGGGCGCCACGCTAACAGCAGGCGCCGAGGGTACCATAGTGAAGTGGGTGAACGACTACAAGCGCGACGGGATCCCTGTCTCGCCCATTATGCAGCTGCTGAAGGGCAAGGAGGTGGCACGAGAGTGCGAGATCTCGGTGCGCGTTGTACGTGCGGGCTACCTCTGCAGCTGTGAGCTGAGTTCCGTGTACCATTATTGCGAATAGAAATGAGCATAAAGGGAGCGTACAATCACGAGACACCTTAATTTGTTTGTGAGTGACGTAGTTGCTCGTGTGGTAAAGTGCGGGTTAAATTCCCTCGCTTTTATCACTGATGACAGATTGACTGATGATGTCATTTTCGGAAGCGATGACGTAGTTGGGAGTGACGGTCATTCGTCATCGAGGACTATGCTAGTGTTTGTATGCAGAGACTTAACCATGTAATTCAGTCCGCATTTTTGCCTTTGGAAAGCAAGTGCCTTCGCCTCCTGCCTCGCCGACGCCGTACGACTTGTCCATCCGCGTCGCACGACCGCCGCATGTGCGACTCGCTCCAAGCTCCCTACGACCGTGTCTGAGAGGAAGGCACGTCAAACCATCGCGAGACGAAGAGGATCGGCAGATCCCGTGCATTTGGCAAGCCCGTGGAAGACCCACGGCACTTTGGTTTGGCACCGTCGCTCCACTGGGGGAGCAGTGCCCGCAGCGCGCGCATCGAACGCCGCGCCTGCACATCTTGTGGTCCGGTCGCTCGCACATCCAGCGAGCGCCCGAAGAGCGACTGCACGGTTCGAGGAGACTCGCCTGCACGCTACGACTGCTGCGAGTCTTTCAACCTCGCAGCCAGAGTCCCCATTGCCCAAGCGGATCGAAGTATCTCCGTTAGGCCACGCGCGTCGAAGACGCGCAACCTGAGACCCCACTCAAGGACGACACCTCCTGCACGCCGGTGAAGCGATCAAGACGCGCAAGCGACTGATCAGTACATGACGGAGCGCCTGAGCACCCTAACAAGAAGAAATTTGCTTGTTGTTCTACCACACTCGCCTACTCAGAAACGCAGGATAATGGATCTCCCTCAGTACAACTATTATTTCTCGGAAGATATATTGCCAATGAGTAACGTTGTAGCGCTTGTGATAGGTGTGTTGCCTAAGCGATCGTTCGATGATGAAGTAAACAAACTGCACATCCATTGCACAGGTCATGTGTCATCAGTGTGTGTCATTTGTGGGTGTACGTAAAGATATGAAAGTCAGTAAAACACCGAGAGCAGGCGCTCAACAACTGTCATAACACCACACGCACATTTACACGATTACACATGACTTGTACTGCATCCAGAGAAAGTGATAGGTGCCTGGGCGACGCTTCCTCTTCGCGCACCCGGCCGGCCGCTTGATAGTATTTTAAAGAAACATTCTTCCTCTGGTCGTGACACACCGACAAAAAGTTGACGTTGAAGAACTTGTCGCACAATTCCATACGGCTTCTGTAGTCACACTCTGAATGTTTGTTTGTTTCATTGACCTCGAGCAAGCTGACGATAGATATGATCACGGAATTTTCTAACGCGTGACGCACCTCCAGCACCACAGCATGTGGCAACGGGGCCGTCAGACCATGAAGACTGTTATGTCACTGATTTCAAGCAAATGAGCTGCTGACATGGTCGCTGAGCCATCATGCTGCGTCTGCGTGATACTCGTCATGCTGCGTCTGCGTGATACTGTAATCCTTATCTTTTAGCCCTTTGATACACAAGAAATTAGTGGGAGGGGTATGGCAAAAACATTCAAAACAATGCATTTGCACAAACTACTCTCTCCGATACTACACCCGATATGTGTTCAAAAACACACGATTCAATAGTTTTTGATGGCATTTGCCCAAACTGTTGTCTCCAATAGCTTTGCTATAAAAAGATCTAGTAACTTGTAAATTTATACGGTGAAACAGAGGTTGCCTTAGTGATCGAAAAAGTGCCCCTCCGGTCATTTGCATCGCTATATTAATCATAACACCTGTAGTACAACTATCATTTTAATGGTTTTGGCGGGCGACAGTTTGAACGGTAGTTTGGGACGCACCACCGACAAATGCTCCAACTGACAAGTAAGTAGTGACCGGTGTGTTCAAACACGCACTCACATTGAAAGTTACGAATTCACGACTACGGGCAGCCAACAAACAACCATGCCGAGCTTTCCACGAACCGTCTTCGTCGCGGCGTTGGTGGCTACGAGGGCTTGATTATGCCGAGAAACCAGAAGACCGTGCCGATCGAGAAGATCTGCCTCACACGCGACGTACTGCGCATTGCGGAGTTCTTGTTCACTGATGTGAATGTCGCGCTCGCGATCCTGAAGCTCCTCCATCGATCGCGTGCAGGTGATGACCTCAGCCATCCTGCACAGTAAAGAGGCGCTCATCGACAACGCGTGGTACTTCACAGGTTCGACGAACTTGAGCAACTTGGGTCTCAAAGTGAACCGTGAGATCGTGCACCTTGTCTCAGCCGGCCCTCCTTT
This sequence comes from Pythium guiyangense, assembly GCA_003730235.1. Classification (NCBI taxonomy): domain Eukaryota; phylum Oomycota; class Peronosporomycetes; order Pythiales; family Pythiaceae; genus Pythium; species Pythium guiyangense. Next base: position 749,352 of record QXDM01000045.1, on the reverse strand, counting down.
CTGCGAAGCAATGTTCCGATGGACGAGCCGCTGGGCGCGAGCACAGTACTTGAGCGACGGCGCAAAGAAGTGCCTGCACGACAAGCGGGAAGTACAAGCGTCTCGTTTTCGTTTGCGCCCACTGCGACACAGGACAACCTTTGTTGGGCAGATTGTGTGTTTGATCAATGCGCGCCACTTGGCGACGAATCGGCCAAAACACCGATCAAAGAAGTGCGCGCACGCGTAGTAAAAGTAGTCACGATTGCTATTGCCAATGATCCGAAAGAGCAAGAGCAGCAAGAGCACAATGTGACGCGCTTGTGTACATCAGGCGGGCGCTACTAGACTGTCCGATCACATGGTCTCTTTTCTCGGCGCGGTGGTCGAACATGCAACGATGCTTAACGTTAAAGATCTTGTCGCTACCTTTAGTGCGAATTTGTAGGCACACCATTGGTGATTATTCGAGGTATTGCCCTTGAGAAAGCAGGCCACAGACATGATCACAGAGTTTTCTTGCCGTAGCGGCATGATATATTTGTCTAATGCATTTGTCAGTAGTTCTTCAGCGCGAGCGATAGTAGTGAGATGCATCAGGTCGAGGCAGGTTATTGACGCCCGAGTCAACGAGTGCACATCACTGTAAGATAACAAAACACGCGCACCACCCACCTGGTTGTCACCTTATTTAAGACCTGTCTAAGTACGAACGTCCACCTCCTGCGACTACAAAAGTCAACCTCAAATACATCGGTCTTGACTCCTTGAGATAATCTAGGAACCGATGTTGGACTGTTTAAGCGTATGTTTAGTCTGATTCGATGCTACGTTGGCTCGCCTTAATATGGGGACGACACTCCCGTCGCGATGTGTTGCTCGAAGTAAGACATTCTAGCTGACACAAAGGTCTCGTCGTCGAGAGGCAAAAGTCTAACGAGAAACAAACTAGCTTTGATGAGTGTGCCGGTGAGTGTTGCTCTTGTTATCGCCTCTCACCTGCCAGTCGGTTGCCAATCGACATTGCTTTTCCAATATTTAGCCTCTGTTTCCAATTTTTGTGTTCTGGAGAGTCTAGATTTGCCGACATCCTTTCATACAAAAACCAAGAGAATAGGATCTGCCGTTTGAGTTTGAATTTGTGGCCGCACGAGTTGGTGGAAATTACAAGAGCGAACGATCGAAAATGGCGCGCACACGCACTGCATCGACTGCGCACGACGACGACGAGCACGAGCATGAGCATGAACATGAACATGAGCATGAGCATGACGAGGAGCAGCAGCACGACCACGGCAGCGAGCACGCAAGTGACACGGATGCGCCTCCTGCGAGTCCAGATGCCCCCTTGTCGGCTGCCGCTGCGATCGCAGTCGCGAGCGCTGTCGCCTCTGCAGCAGAAGCCGTAGCGTCGGCTGCTCAGACGCACGACCTGCACGAAAGCGCGACGATCGGGCTCGCCGACAGCCAGGAGGACATCCGCCGCGGACTCGCTGCGACGCACGAAGCTACTGCTGCGGCTGTCGCGGCCGGCAACGACGCGCTCGTGCAGGCGTACATGAACCTCGCACAGCCAGCGAACCATGTCGCGGCTGCTGCGGCTGCGAGCTTCAGCGCCACTCAAGCAAGCAGCAGCGTCCAGCAGCCACCAATTGTCCCGAGTCCGCACGCTCTGCGCGACAACATCGCGGGCTCGCAAGTCCCGACGCGCTGCCCGCCGTTCCGCGAGAGCTACACGGACATGGTCGAGCTGCGCCGAGAGCTCAAAGTCCTCTCGGTGCGCATGAGTCTGCCGTATTACATGCAGCACAGCAGTCCGCAGCGCCTCGAAGCGCGCTGTCCGACGTGGAAGCAACGCAAGACGACGCCGACTGCGTGCGAGTTTGTCGTGTCTGCGAACCGCCACACGAACGGACGCGTGTACGTCACGCGCGCAGTGGTCGCGCACGCGCCGACGTGCTCGATCGCGCAGTCCAAGCCCGGGAGCTACATCACGGCCGCTGCGCTCATGGAGACTGCAAAGCCGTTCATGGCGCAAGCAGGCTCGTCAGTGCGTCCAAAGGACATGGCGGGGATCATGAAAGACCAGTTTGGCGTCGCGACGTCGTACATGACTGCGTGGCGCGCGCTGAGCGCGTTTCGTCAACAACAGAAGCTCGAAGAGAGCGCGTCATTCATGAAGATCCGCGGCTACCTCGACGCGTTCGCGCAGAGCAACGACGGCTCGCTCGCCGTGTTCGAGTACCTCCCCGACACGACGACGTTTGCGCGCGCGTTCCTGTGCCCCAAGCCGCTGCAGCTCGCGCTGCGGTACTGCCGCTCGATCGTGCTCCTGAGCGTCTTCCTCATCACGTCTGCGCACGGCGGCGTACTCATGACTGCGACGACGCAAGACGCCATGGGCGAGAACGTCCCGCTCGCGATCGCGATCGCGCCGATCGAGTCGGACGACAACTGGCGCTTCTTCCTCAAGAAGCTCGCAGTCGCAGTCCCGGACTTTGGCCGCACGGCGCTCACGTTTGTGCACAGCCGCGGCGACGAGCTCCAGCGTCCGCTCCACGACCTCTTCCCGAACTGTCAGCAGTCGGACGCGGTCGAGCAGTTTGCGACGCCGCCGAGCAGTGCAGTGGGACCGCCATCTGAGCACGCGTTCCAGTGGCTCGAGTCGCTCTGCAGCAAGACGCCGCTCATGATCCTCGTTGGCTGGGTCTCGAGAGTCGCGAGCACGCTCTACCAGCGCTTTGGCAAGTACGGCCAAGTGAACTCGGAGTACCCTGAGGAGTTTCACGCGCTCCTGCAGCAGTACGAAGCGCAGGCGGGTCACCACGAAGTGCTGCGCATCGCCGAGAACGGCTACGAAGTGATCGACCACCAGACCGGTCGCCAGCGCGTCGTGGACTTTGCCAAGCAGAGCTGCACGTGCGGCGAGTACGACGCGTCGCGCTTCCCGTGTCTCCACGTCTTCCTCGCGATCGCGTGCGCGGGGATGATGCGCGCCGAAGTGATCCCGCGCATCTTCCTCATGGCGTCACTCAAGGCGCTGTACGGCGGCCGCATCACGCCGATTGATGTCGAGACCGTCGCATCGGACAACGTGACGCTCCCGATCCCGCAGCCCAAGACGCGCGGACGACCGCGCAAAGTGCAGCAGATCCAGCAGTTTGGCGACTCGAAGCACGAGAAGCTCGCGTGCAGCGTCTGCGGCGTCAAGGGCCACAACAAGCGCACGTGCAAACGCGCCTTGGCTGGTGCGACTGGCGTTGCGACGGCGGCTGTGGGCGACGCGACGAGCGTTGGTGCTAGTGGCAATAGCAGCCACGACCTCTCGACGGCGCCGCACGCTGCGAACGCTGCGATGGAGGACGACGAAGCGTCGACGTTCTTGGACTCGACATGTACGTACTAGGACAATGGTCCTCTCGCTCTCTTGCTACACAATCGACTCATGCGTGCTCGTTGCTACTGATAGACGTCGACGAAGCGGACCTGCCGTTCGACCACGCGTCGCTCCACCACCACCACCAGTCAGAGCAGCAGCACCACCACCAGATGCCGATCGAAGACGGATCTGCTGCTGCGCTCCACGCAAAAGCGTCTGTCAGTGGCACAGACGCGAGCAACGCGTCGCCATCGTCGGCGCGGAAGCGCAAGCTCCTAGCTGCGACTGGACCTGGCGCAGCGACGACAGCCGACGCTGCAGTGACTGCTGCTGCTGCAAAGGACCAGCCAGCGGCAAAGAAGCCTGCGCCAGACCACGGCGATGTCGAGATGGCGCTGCTGTAAGTACGTGTCTCCACTGCTCACGTCCTACTACCACGAGATGGACGCGCGATAGTGTTGTGTGAGATCTTCATAGCTTTACATACATGCACGTGATGCACTCGCTCGCTTGCTTGCGTTTGGTCGGTTGGTTGTCTAATAGAGTAGTAGTGGGAGGTCGTGGTGAGGAAGGAGAGCGCGCGCGCTTGTCTTAGGCCGAAGCGCCGATCGTGCGGCGCAGGATCTCCTTCTGCAAGAGCTTGATCTCCTTCGTCGCGCCGCTCATGAGGCCCGAGTTCTCCTGCGCGCGGCGAATGAGGTACGGCAGCACTTCGTGGATCGGGCCGTACGGCACGTACTTGAACACGCGGTAGTGCTCGTGCCCGAGCGTGTACGACACGTGGTCGCACATGCCGAGGAGCTGCCCAAAGTACACGCCGCCGGTCTTGCGGTCAATGTTGTACGAGTCCATGAGCTTGACTGTGTTCTTGACAGAGTCCTCGTTGTGCGACGCGACCATGAAGCTCGCGATCGCGTTGTTCTTGAGCAGCTTCTCGACCTGCGCGTTGTAGTTGGCGTGCGTGTTTGCGATCGAGTCGTGGATCGGGTCGACGTAGCCCATGTCGCGCGCGCGCTTGCGCTCCTGGACCATGTACGCGCCGCGCACGAGCTTGCACGCAAAGCGGAAGTCCTCACGGCGCGCGCGCTCGAGGTCAATGTCGACGCGGTCGCTCGAGATCTTGAGGTAGCACTGGAACGTGTTGTAGATCACGTCGCGGTTCTGACGGTTGTACTTGCGCTGGAGGTTGAGCGTGAGGTGGTCAATGCCCGGCTGCATGTACGTCTGCTCGGCGTCGACCATGAGCTTGACGCCCTTCTCACTCGCTTCGCTCGCGAGCGACTCGAGCCGGCTGATCATGTTCCGCAGTTGCGTCTTCTCGCTCGCGCTCAGCGGTTCTTCGTCAATGAACTGCGTGAGCGGCCCCATCGTGAGGTCGAACGGGTCGAGGAAGCTCACCCAGTCGACGTAGTCGATCACGCCGTCGCGCGACTTGTTGTCCATGGCGTCAAACAGCGCCTTGAGCTCGTCGTCACTCATCTGCACGCCGGCGTTGCGCAGACCAGCGCTCAGCGTCGGGTAGTCCACGAGCTTCTCGAGGTACTGCGACTTGGCGCGCGACAGGTTCGGACCGTCGAGCGAGTGGAAGAGCAGCTGCGCCTGCACAATGATCGACGACATGCGCATGAGCAGCTCCGGCTTGCCGAGCGCCGTGCACTTGATCGCAACGAATGCCGGCTCGCCAACGGCTGCAGAGCTACCAGCGTCCAAGATCGCTTGGCGCGCAATCGCAGCGTTCGCGTCGCACGTCGACTCGTCTTCGTAGTCGTACGTGCGCGCCGACACGAGGTTCTGCGAGACGCCGTTGAGGTCGCGCGGCTGCTCGACATCGGCTTCCGCGGCGTAGTCGAGGATGCCGCCGATGCCCGCGTCCGCGAGCTTGTGCAGCACAGGGCGGATCTCGTTCGCGTCCTCGCCGGCGCAGAAGTGGCCGAAGAAGCTTGCGCGCAGGAACTTGTTCGTGAACGCTGGACCCGGGAACTGGTACGACATCTTCACGAGGCGCTCGCTGTGCTTGACGAGCCACGAGAGCTGCGACGCCTTGAACACGCCGTACGCGCGCAGGAGCTCGCCCGTGGTCTTGTGCTTGAAGATCTGCTCGGTCTGTTCGAACGACAGCTCTTTCGCCGCTGATGGTGTCGTCGTCGTCGTCGACGATGCTGCAGCAGTCGAAAAGTCGGTCGCAGGCGAGACGCTCGCGCTGAGAGGGGCAGCAGTGCGCGACGTCGACGAGCTGAAGCGGACTGCTGCGGTGTGCTTGCGCAGTGGCTGCTGGATGTGGCGCAGCATGCTTGTGTCAATCAAAGACGTTGTCGATGTCGATGTGCGTCGCGCACGAGGAATTTGAAAGTGCGTGTCTGCTGCGGCTTGTGTGTGGATGTGTGTCTCCTCACGCACGAGCACAAGAGCAAGAGGATGGATGCTGCTGGCGCTGGCACTGATGGATCGACTTGCTAGAGAAAGCAAGCGAGCGAGTGAGCTAGCAGACGGCAGACGGCAACAGCAGGCAGGTCACTCTCGCTTCATGTGCTGCCCATGAAGCGTGAAGCGAGTGGCGACGCACGCGGCTCCGTCTATAGTCAGTTGGCGTGTCAAACCCACGTCCTATCCTGGTTTTTGACGAGGGTTTGGAAATGCTCGTCGTTGACTTGAATAACGTATCGAAGTGCCCGGAGACTTGAAGACTGTGTGTCGAGCATGATGGCATGGCTCGTCTGCTGTGTGCAAACGAATCGCTAGGGTTGTGGCAGTAGACACCGCCCTCGCAAAACTGCAGTGCTCTGTAGCAATATCGAGAAGGGTTCAATCCGACGCGCACGACCTCACATACATGGTTCAAGCAAGTGTGGACATGCCACGTAGCGTTCATTTTCACGAATACGTGTGCTAGTCAGGGAAACCTTTGAACTGCCTCGTTGTCTGGGCAGCCAGTCGCGCTGCACTGACGTACGCTCGCTTAAACACACACAGCTAGCTTCCGATCTTGCGGTCGCAAGCGAGTTGAATGTGCGACACCAGACGAACGCACGCATATCTAAGCAAGACTCAAGAGTACGTATGCACGCTATGGCCACGATCGTTACATGCAACCAACAACAACATGCGTCAGCTCGCTTCAAGCTCAAGGGGTCGAGGTCAAGCACAGGCAAATCCTCAAACACTAGTCGAATACAAGCAGTGAAGCAACCACCAAGCAACAAGTGCGGGGAGCACAAGCAAATCCTCGAACACACTGTGTACTAGCCAAACACCAAGCAACAAGTGCGGGGAGCAGATGGTTGATCTGTCGGTTGATCTGTGGGTCAGCGGGTTATAGTTCATACTGTGGGTCATTGCGTCTATGGATGTCGGCGTACCAGTGTATCAAAATATCGTGCCATGTGTATCAAAATATTGTACCAAGTATCAAAATATCAACGGAAAACGAAAGTCCAGCAAAATGAAACCGTTCTGAAACACCACCACAAGCCACAAGCCACATTAAGCCACACACCACACCACAACATACACCACCTTCAAGCACACAGCAAACACACAGCAAACACACTTGCGACTGCCATGGCGATACACACACGCTCTCACCATACCTATGCTCATCATGTTCATGCACGTGAACACTGTTCCGTTCTCCAAGTATATGCCTCGTGTGTACTTGCGAACATGCGCTCCAGGAGATGAATCACACAAAGAACCTCTCACACTCTTGCAGCTTCGTTTGCGCAGAACAAGTAAGGGCACTTTGTAGGACACAAAAGGACGCGCAGGACTACAACACCACATTGCACGCGCAGTTTGCACTCGAGGTAGATGCATACGCTCTGCGCTCTGTCGACGATCACTTGTTTGAGTACATGTATCGCGTGACGAGCGAGCTTGCGTCTGGCCATTGCGCGCTTCAACACCACGCATCGGCGAGTGCAGTCATCAAACACGAAATGGGCCGAGCACGCGCGGTAGACCGAGGTACAGTGAGTGTCGTTCGCTGGTGGTCTTGCCACTGTTGCGTCTGCTGTCTCTGCTAGTAGCGTGGTCGAGTGCATCGGAGCGTCAGTACCTAGAGACAGACCCTCAACGCACGACAGTGAAGCACTTGAGACTTGAGCTGTCAAGTGTGTGTTCTTGACTCTGAGGGGTCTTTGTTTGGTCTGTGTGTGTATCGCCATGGCAGTCGCAAGTGTGTTTGCTGTGTGTTTGCTGTGTGCTTGAAGGTGGTGTATGTTGTGGTGTGGTGTGTGGCTTAATGTGGCTTGTGGCTTGTGGTGGTGTTTCAGAACGGTTTCATTTTGCTGGACTTTCGTTTTCCGTTGATATTTTGATACTTGGTACAATATTTTGATACACATGGCACGATATTTTGATACACTGGTACGCCGACATCCATAGACGCAATGACCCACAGTATGAACTATAACCCGCTGACCCACAGATCAACCGACAGATCAACCATCTGCTCCCCGCACTTGTTGCTTGGTGTTTGGCTAGTACACAGTGTGTTCGAGGATTTGCTTGTGCTCCCCGCACTTGTTGCTTGGTGGTTGCTTCACTGCTTGTATTCGACTAGTGTTTGAGGATTTGCCTGTGCTTGACCTCGACCCCTTGAGCTTGAAGCGAGCTGACGCATGTTGTTGTTGGTTGCATGTAACGATCGTGGCCATAGCGTGCATACGTACTCTTGAGTCTTGCTTAGATATGCGTGCGTTCGTCTGGTGTCGCACATTCAACTCGCTTGCGACCGCAAGATCGGAAGCTAGCTGTGTGTGTTTAAGCGAGCGTACGTCAGTGCAGCGCGACTGGCTGCCCAGACAACGAGGCAGTTCAAAGGTTTCCCTGACTAGCACACGTATTCGTGAAAATGAACGCTACGTGGCATGTCCACACTTGCTTGAACCATGTATGTGAGGTCGTGCGCGTCGGATTGAACCCTTCTCGATATTGCTACAGAGCACTGCAGTTTTGCGAGGGCGGTGTCTACTGCCACAACCCTAGCGATTCGTTTGCACACAGCAGACGAGCCATGCCATCATGCTCGACACACAGTCTTCAAGTCTCCGGGCACTTCGATACGTTATTCAAGTCAACGACGAGCATTTCCAAACCCTCGTCAAAAACCAGGATAGGACGTGGGTTTGACACGCCAACTGACTATAGACGGAGCCGCGTGCGTCGCCACTCGCTTCACGCTTCATGGGCAGCACATGAAGCGAGAGTGACCTGCCTGCTGTTGCCGTCTGCCGTCTGCTAGCTCACTCGCTCGCTTGCTTTCTCTAGCAAGTCGATCCATCAGTGCCAGCGCCAGCAGCATCCATCCTCTTGCTCTTGTGCTCGTGCGTGAGGAGACACACATCCACACACAAGCCGCAGCAGACACGCACTTTCAAATTCCTCGTGCGCGACGCACAACAGACACACATATCCACAACTCTCTGGCACACTTTATCGCCTTAGAACTTGCTTTGCTTTACACGGCGCCGCCGTTTTATACCTCCCTTTTGACCTCGTGTACTTGGGATCAGTGATCGGAAGTAGTGTATATAATACTAGATCAACTGTAGTTTTTGCGATGGTGGACATGTAGTGGATACTCCAGTAACATTTGTTGAAATTCAAAAACGTGAGCATCTCCATGTTTAGTGATCACTACCCGCGTTTCTAGGTAAACGACGGGCTTGCAGCACGAAAATATGACGGACTCGCATCGGTTGTTAATCTGTGGTATCGCAAACGCGACCTGGTAACTCGTTGGCGTCCTGGCCAGGATGTCGAGCCGCATACGATAGTTGCGCTTGCATAGTCAACATGAATTTTGCACGCTCAGATGATGGCTGAAGCTGTTCAGCGTGCTTGAGAAGGACCGTTCAGTCGCTTCTTACTGGCGTACCGCGTGCTATTCAGACTCCAGTTCATGTAAATAGGCTGTCCCTCCAAATTGACATACTCCTTCTTATTCAAGTACGGGTTGATCACTTACCTTCACTGGTATGGGCCCTCCCGTGAACGCAGCCCTGCGCGAGGAAGCGTCTCGTAGTCTTTGCGGCACAAAGACTACGCTTGTCTTGATGTTTGTATGCGCCGGCGAGAATGTCTCGCCGACGAAGAAGAAGACGGAAAAGGTACGATCGTAGGTAAAAGAAGAGTGAGATTGGTGTGCAAGCTTCCAGCAGCTCGCACTTAAAAGAAAAACCTAAAAACCTAAGACCTCCTACTCTTATTGGCTAGCCACTGAGTGCCTCCTAACCAATGAGCGGTCTTTAAGCTCATGCGTCACAGCGACCTTTCGTGCCGCTGTGCTTGAAGATTCGGTGCGGTGTAGACCACACCTACTTGGAGTGCCACACACCAATTAGTGTGACACCCTGAAGTATGTGGTCCACGAACCCTGAGGTGGACCACACTGTGTAACACCCCGTTACATTCACTGGTATGGGCTCGGACGCTGGTGCGTTCCTGGTAAGGTCGTTGAATCGTGGTGCTCATGACTGTGTTGAGCTCAATCGGTGAGTCGAACAGCAGGCGCACACTCTCATGTGTGGTGTCTTCTTGTTGAGCCTTGGCGCAGGCGCGTCAGCACCACAAAAAATAGAAGACCGAGTGCACAGAAAACAACTACAAAGCGTCAAATATGTGCCTAATATGCGCTGTTAATTCGTGACTAACCTTGTGCATCGCAGCATCAGTGACTTGAGCCTTATTCTTCATGGGCTTAATTGAAGCGACAGTTTTGGGCTTGAATATGTTGTGTGTCATCTCGATGTGGATCTATCACAGGGAAGGTCACGAGCGACGATCCGATCGAGTTACCCGAAGATGTTCAAGGCCTTGTCGCTCGCAACGCGAAACCCGCAAACGTTAGACGCCTATGCAAAGACGTGCTTTGCGTAGCCGTTGGCCTACGTGGTCACGCGTTTGCCCTTCAGGTAGCTCGCCAAGTTCGAGTATCCACTGGAAGCACGCTCTTTCGCAGTAATTGCGCTGCTACTTGTCGTTCTTGATGTGAGCGAGGACAAATCTGCAGTCCTTGCTGTTCTTGACCATTGCTGATCTTCTTGGTAGTTTTTGGAGAGATGTTGTGGGGTGGGTCTATCTTCAATTGGCCTGTAAAAGTCATACTGGGAATAGTGGCGTGTAGTTTTCCTGGTCCCTAGCAACAATCGGACCTGGAAGATGGGCCAACACTTAGATTGAGTTGTAAAAGTCACACGGTTCAGAGTTCTATCGCTTTGTATCGCAATCGATCAAAACGTTCAATCACTATCGCTAAGTCCTGTCAATACGCTGTAGTCCGTTTGTTACATTCACGTCGTCTACTTCGTATACTACAACACAAAACACTGGTGTACAAACAGCTACACCTTTTATCAGCCAAAATGCAATTTGTGCAACAAGCAGCGCGAACGCCGACCAACGTGTGTAGTGTGCGAAAGTTGCAAACCACAGTAGATATTTGGTCCAGTAAGTTCGTGTTCCTGTACTAGCAGCAGTGCGCGCGAAAAGCGCAGATTGTGCGCAAGCCAACGCTGTCCAGCCATTGGCAACGCAAGGCAGGAACATCGTAGACACAGTCAATGCTCTCACTCTTCGTTTTGCACACATGAACTCCGCCACCCCCTCTCTATCACCGAAGCACCACAAGCGCGAGTCCGCTAAGAATCGTGTCGTGCTTGCATTCACGGAGGGTCGTGACTGGCGTACAGTCGCGCAGGCCAACGACGTGAAGTATCACACGGCTCGCCGCGCCATCCTAAACGCCACATTACCGATCAAGAAATGCGGTGTCGTCAAGGCCACGACTGTCGAGTTGACTGTCGAGGTTATGGGTAGGGTAGAAGAGTACGTCGACGAAGTGTGCCACCAGACCCTCGAAAACATGCGCGCTCAATTCATCGGCGATCTGTATACGTCCAAGCATCTTTGCGTCGAGGCGGCGAAGGTCAACAGATCTATCAACAAAGCGAAGCGAGTTGCTTTTGTACGCACTATCAACGAGCATATTCGGCGCGGTGATCTCACGAGACAAACTTCAACCTCTACCTATCGCGCTAGGCAGGATTGGTCTGCATTGGCGAGAGAGCCGCGGTATCCTTTCCTGTGTCGCGCGGCCAGACCTCCACGTGATTGTCGAGAGAACCGCGGTATCCTTTCCTGTGTCACGCGGCCAGAAACGACACGTGATTGGTGGCGTGTCGAGCGACTCTGGTCTCTTTTAGCTTTTTGCTCAGGATATATGAATTTTTTAGTCGTGAGTTTAAGCTGTGAGGTTCAGCCATCATCTGTATTTATCCGATCACTTGAGACTTAGGGACTGTATCATTTGTTTCTGTCTAACAAAACATGTTTGCAACTTGTCGACATATCGAGCCGGAGGAGAAGCGCGAAGTCTGGAAGTGTGTACGCCTGGTGGTGATGTCTTCACATTTTTGTTTGTAGTTATTTGCCGTATTTGAAAACGTATTTTTGGTATGATATGAGTCATTTTCCCATTAAATGAATATAATTTCTTGTCACTAATATACAGTTTGGTACCCGTTTGGTACCTTTTGATGCCTGTCGAGGATTAGTCATTTATTCGAGCCATTCCGTGCTCAAGAATGCCGAAACAGCGTCAAGCACCAAAGTCGACACGTTTTCAAGTCATTTCGTGTTTAGCTTGTGTGATCGGTGTTCCGTCCTTTAGACGCCTAGCATTCGCATAGCTACTCGATCGCTCAGCGATCTTAAAGCGTTTGAAAATCACGTTTAATACGATTGTAAGGTATTTTGGGATGAATTTTGAAAACAGTTGTATGTTTACAATACAATCCGTGAATTGCACGTGTTTGAGCAGACTCAGGATTGCGGCTGTAGATTGTCAAAAACGAAAAAGCATAAAAATAAAGTGCAGTTGCAGCTCGAATGCATTTCAAGCGAAGCCACTCAAATGCAGATTCGCAAATTGTATTGCAAGAAAAATCTGCTATAAATTTGCTCAGCCAGAACTACTTTCTTCAATCAGAATAGTTCTGGTTGAGCAAATTTACTGCACACATACCAAGAGCAAGTCGTGTTGTAGGTTCATGTTTTAAAGTGCACGACAAAAGTCTTGGAAATTTCTTGTTTCATTTCAAATATTTTTGATTTTCATCGGACAGAGCTGCAATGAAGCTGGATTAATAGCGCAATTAAATACGGTTCGAATGCTATATGTCGATCATCGAAATACACAGTGTAGCCAGCACAATGGCAGAAAATGTCATTTTCGAAATATTTCAACGATACGAGAATAAATGGAGAGGCGTGGTAAGATTGGTATCAAAATTGTAATTGTGGTCAAACGAGCTCAAAAACACGTAATTTAGATAGAACACATTGCGTACACCAAGCGAACAAATTTCCAGTGCCTCCGAAGCTGTTTTGCGATGACGGCGTGGCAAGAGATGACGGCGAGCGACGTCGCAACTATCCTCGACCTTCGAGGCCAAGGCGAGAGGCTGCAGGCGATTGCAACGCGTGTGCAGCGCAGCGTATCGACTGTGTCACGCGTCATCAACGGCGAGAGAGCCTCGAAGACCAAACAGCGCACGGGAAGGCCACGAAAAGTGTCTGAGCGTGAGGGCCGGCGGCTGGTGCGCGCGGTCACGACGCGAAATGAGAGCGCCTCTCAAGCCCGAGCGAGTGTCGGTGTTGACGCATCGGTGCGCACCGTGCAGCGCGTCCTCCATGCACACCCTGACGTGTCTTGGAAGAAGAAGAAGCGGACGACGGTGATGACCAAGATGCACCAAAAAGGACGAGTCGCATGGGCGAGCGAGAGAGCAGCTTGGGGCGCGAGTGAGTGGTCGCGTGTCGTGTTTAGCGACGAGAAGAAGTGGAACATGGATGGGCCGGATGGCTTGCAGTTTTACTGGCATCGCGCGGGGCAGCCAGAGCGATGCGCCGTGAAGCGTCACAGCGGTGGAGGATCGGTCATGGTCTGGGGCGCATTCTCTGCAGCCGGCAAGTCGGAGCTCAAGTTCATTGAGGGCAGCCAAGACGCGCAACGCTACACAGAGACGCTTGCCACGCACTTGCTGCCGTTCTTACGCGCACACCACGAAGAAGGGCACGTGTTTCAGCATGACAACGCGCCGTGTCATCGCGCTCGACTTACTCAAGCATGGCTGCAGACGAGCAACGTGACGACGATGAGCTGGCCAGCGATGTCCCCGGATCTCAATCCGATCGAGCACCTCTGGGGCATCCTGACGAGAACCGTGTACGCGCACGGTCGCCAGTTCTCATCGCAGCAAGAGCTCAAGTCCGCCATCACCCAAGCGTGGCGCGATCTCGACCACTCAGTCATTGCCAACTTGGTTGCATCGATGCCCAAGCGCTGTGCAGCTGTCCTCGAGCGCAAGGGAGCGTTTATTACTAGTTCGTAAGCTTCAAACGCAGCGTCCTCACGTTCAATACCAATCTTACCACGCCTCTCCGTTTATTCTCGTATCGTTGAAATATTTCGAAAATGACATTTTCTGCCATTGTGCTGGCTACACTGTGTATTTCGATGATCGACATATAGCATTCGAACCGTATTTAATTGCGCTATTAATCCAGCTTCATTGCAGCTCTGTCCGATGAAAATCAAAAATATTTGAAATGAAACAAGAAATTTCCAAGACTTTTGTCGTGCACTTTAAATTACACATCGACAAATGATATCCCCTTCAAAACGATCAATATTATCACTATACAAACTCCATTGTCTTGCTCACTCGACGAATGTGATCAAGCTCTTGTTTGAGGTGTGTTGAGCAGGAGGAGGTCTCGCTGTACAGCTTAGATCACGCGAGTCCGTGGCCAAAACACAATAGAATCTTCTCTTGCATGTTTTGAACGACACACTTCGGCTACTCCATGCAAAAAAATTGTCAACTGTTTGTGTTACCTCTAAAATATTATTCCTTTATCCTTCTTATCGATTGCAAACATTAATCTTAATGAGCTAAAAAACAACCAGAAGTGCAAAATTTTTTAACGAACACATCTAGTTCAGAAATTAGAAAAAGATGATTGTGTCTCGTAAAACCGAAAATGTTTTAGAGAGTACCTCGAGCCCAGCAAACACAAACAGAAGCGCGACGACCGCAAGCGCCACTTTGAAGCGTTCCGGACCAACATCCTGCTCCTCTGGGCATTCGCGAACCTCATCTTTGCGCTCTTCATCGTCTACTTTAGCGACGCCGCGACGTACATGCCGATCCTCTACCTCACGGTCGCAGTCATCAACGCCACGCGCTTGCTCGGGTGCATTGGCCACTGGGTGTACATCCACTCGGAGGGTCTCCGTCTGCAGTTTGTCGACAAGTCGAGCCCGAGCTGCAGTGGCAGCGGTGGTCATGGCAGTGCCGGCGCGAGCGCTGGGTACTCGGACAACTCGTTCCAGCAGCTCGAGGACCACTACAACGCACTCACGGAGGACCACCGCGTGTTTGCGTCGTCCAAGTCGGTTGCGTCGCTCGCATGAGGCTGAAGATGAAGCTGAGGCTGAAGGGAATAGCAACGGCTATCGACGTTGTCGTTGCCTTGGACGATCAACTACGTAGCGGCTCTCGAGCGCTCCCTCGCATCTAGCAACTCGCTACTCGCCTCTACCGTCGCTGCGTGGACACCGAGTCACCAGCGATAGACATCAAACACCACACTCTCGTTATCGTAGCACACACACACACACACTTGTTCGCTTGTTTGGATTGACCTGCTTGTATCCCTAGTCAGTCACTCGGCTGTTTGCTTTGACAGTCAGTCAGAGCCGTCATGTCAGGTCATGCCAAGTACATACACGCGCACACTCACAGACGAACGCTCACGCTCACACACGAAAGCAACAACAGCTCGCTCGTCGCGAGTGCGTGTGCACCACCCGTGTGCACACTTTCCAACAGACTGCTCGCACATTCGAGCGTGTGTGTTTTCAAGGCAAGTCTGTCGCAATGGATTGTGTGCGAACCTGTCTTGCGTCATGCTCGGATCTTCAAGCGTCGCACACTCAGACGCACTCGCACCTCTTCACACCTCTCTCTTGTGTGCGCGATCTGCACCATCCTCGAGCTCTCGTGGGTGGTACGATCGATCATCGCTTCGTCAAGTCCTTGCTTCGTCACTCATCGACAAGGGAATCAACACCAACAGCAGCATCGTCGATCTACAGGTGCCACGCACTGTCAGCACTTGGCAGCACAAGCCAGCACTTGGTAGCTGCTCTTGCCAGACAAGCATGGCGGCAACAACGACAGCATCAACTACAACAGCTACAACGTCATTGACACCAATGACAACAACGACAGACCGCACACCCGAGCTCTGCGGTGCGTGGGAGAGCACCGAGGCGTTCGGGAACACGTCGCTCGACTGGTCGCAAGCGCTCAAGGACGGCTCGGCGCAGCTCGCAGTCACATTCACGCCCGACGGCACGTACGACTTTGTGCTCTTTACGCGAGACACCAGAGACAACGAAGGCGCACGCAACGACACACATAAAGGCAATGACAGTGACGACGAAAGCGGATCTCGCACAAGCGAGCGCGTGGACGTGACTGCGCGCTTTCGCCACGTCGTCGCGAGCAAGGGTCGATACGAGCTACGAGGCACGAAAGGACTCGCGATCATCGGTGCGTCGACTGCATCCATACACATACACATACACAAAGGAGAGCGAAGAGGAGGCGATGGCAACGAGCATCGTTCTCACATTGCCAGACACACCTGCAATGGCAAATGGATGACTGGATGAATACGGACGATACAGGAGACGCGTCTGGGATCGAGTGGACGTACCAGCGCGAAGAAGGCGACACGCTGCGCTTGAG
The DNA here is from genome assembly GCA_003730235.1 of Pythium guiyangense. Taxonomy (NCBI): domain Eukaryota; phylum Oomycota; class Peronosporomycetes; order Pythiales; family Pythiaceae; genus Pythium; species Pythium guiyangense. The sequence continues at coordinate 733,173 of QXDM01000045.1, read as the reverse complement.
GTGCGACTCGGTCGTTTGTGTTGCGAGTGCTGCGAGTGTTCATGCATCAGGATGTGCTCTTGTCTGTCTGTGTCTCTTGTTTGGAAGTCTGTCTGAATGTGCATCAGTCTCTCGGACGGGTTGCTACGATGTATGACTGTCGTGCCGTGAACTGCCACGCATTGCGATACACAATCGCTCTCACACTCACTCACGTGCTTGCTTGCTCGTCCCATGCTCTCTACGTTGCAATGTGCCACGTCGTGCTTTGCCATGTCCTGATGCCAACGACTGAAACTACGCACACGGCGCAGACTCGAAGGCGCAAAGCGCTTTGGACGATGCAAAGGCGTCGACGTGATCTACTTCAAGCGCGTCGCGTGAGAGGCATAGCACACACACACTCGCTCGCTATCACCCACCCAGCTTCATTTGTTTGTCTGTTTGTCTGTGCACTTGTACACATGTGCACTCGAGTCAACGAGCGTCGTCTACATGTCCAAGACATCGTCGAGCCAGTCTTCGTCACTCTGTTGTTGCTGTTGCTGTGGTTGTTGTTGTTGTTGTTGTTGGTTCTGCTGGGAAGTGGTTGTCGCAGCCACCGATACCGCAGAGACTGACGCAAGTGGTGTCGGCGCCGCGACTGACGGCAGCGCACCGGAGCTCAGTTCGAGGAGCAGATCCAGCTCACTGTCCGCGCTCGTGGCGTGTGATGTCGCTGGCGCCGGCTGCAAGGTTGCAGGTGATGGCGTAGACTTCGCGACGACCGCAGCTGCAGTAGCGACGGCAGCTGGCGCTGGTGACCCCGCCGAGGGTTCACTCGCACTGCGGTTGTCGTCTTCAGGCGCGTCTTGCGGTTCGAACGCAAAGTCGACCTTGAGTGACACAGCACACACAGAGTGAGGATGCGATCAAGCGAGAGGTTGTGTGGACACAGACCGCCGTTCAGACGCCACGAGTGTGCAACTATGTGCATGGCACACGCACGTACGCAGTACTTGGGGTCCATCTGATAGCGCACACTCGGTGCGACCTGTGCGAGCTGCTCGCCGAGCCAGTGAAAGTCCTGTGCCACACAGCGTGTTAGTGCATTTGCTAGCGTTGAAGGGCGTAGTGCGAAGCACTACATAAGGTTTTGCTCGAACACATGCTCGCGTCAATCGTCGTACCATCACACCAACAGCGCTCTTGCCGCTCGCGACGTCTGCGTCGTCATCGTCGTCTGCGTCCCACTGCTTCATTGCCTGGGTCTGGAAGTAGGCGCCGCTTGGCGTTGCACTTGCGTCGCGCACGTTGTCTTCACTTGCGAAGAACTGGCGCCGGAACGAGTACGTGCGCGCGTCCTGCGGCTCATTGTCAGCGTGCTCTTCGTTGTCGTCGTCGCGCTCTTCATCGTAGCGGAACGCGTTCGACTCGAGCGGCCGTCGACCTCCTTGTCCGCGAGCGCTAGCGCCGCTTCCACTACTACCGCCACCACCGGCAGCAGCTCCACCTCCTCGTCCACTGCCGCGTCCGCGACCTCGTCCGTGCGTCGTGCGGTACTTGACCTGCGAGCGTCCCATGACGATGCTTTTGAGTTTGCTGCCTTGATGTGAAGTTGGATGCTGAACATAATCGCTAACTAGAAGTCGATTGTGATTGGCAGATGCGACTCGATCGTCCAGAACCATTTCCGCTTGTCAAGTGTTTTGTGCTAGATTGTTTTGTGCACTATTAGTGACTTGATGTGCTAGACTTGACGTGCTTCATCCTCTTGCACATGTGTCGTCGCGATTGCAGCACAGCTACATCGAGGTGCTGTTGTCGTGCCGTTGAGCATACATGTGTCGCCACGAGCACATGCATGCAATAGTCGCATCGCGTCATGAACAACAACAACAACAACAAGCAGAAGCAGAAGCGAGGAAGATCAAGAGAGCCACGAGAAAATGTCGTGGCAGTCTTAATTATTTGACTGGGGTAGAGTAAGAGCTGGTTTGTGACTTGGTTTCTGTATGCTCTGAATGAGCTTTGGCTCTCGAGCCATCATTTCGACCCATTCACGAACGAGCGTTCTGTGGTGCGGAGCGATCTCTCTCAACACGCGCTAGAGCGATCACAACCTCTTCCTTCCTTCCTTCCTTCGTCGCGACACTACCAGTACCATGTCGAGCGCGCCTGTGGACATTGACGCCCTGCGCGCGAGCGTGACGCGCCAAGGTGCGCTCGTGCGCGAGCTCAAGCAGAACGGCGGTGCGGCCGAGGACGTCAAGGCCGCAGTCGACAAGCTCAAGGCGCTCAAGCTCGAGCTCGACGCCGAGGTGGCGAAGCAGGGCCCGGAGCTCGACAGCCTCTCGAAGACCGACAAGAAGGCGCTCGACGACTTGCTCATCCGCAAGATGTTTGTCGTGCCGTCGTTCGAGATCTACGGCGGCATTGGCGGCTTCTACGACTTTGGTCCGCCGGCGTGTGCGCTCAAGGCGAACTTGCTGCGCGCGTGGCGCCGCCACTTTGTGTTTGAGGACAAGCTGCTCGAGGTCGAGTGCACGAACCTCATGCCAGAGATCGTGCTCAAGACGTCGGGCCACGTCGACCGGTTCACGGACCTCATGGTCAAGTGCACCAAGTCGGGCGAGTGCTACCGCGCGGACAAGCTCCTGGAGGACCACGTCGAGAACTTCCTTGATAAGAACCCGAACCTGTCGGCTGCTGAGCAGGAGAAGCACCGTCTCCACGCCACGATGGCCGAGTCGTACTCGCCAGCGGAGATCCACGCTGTGTTCCAGGAGTACGGCATCAAGGCGCCTGGCACGGGCGCAGACTTGAGCTTCCCGATTCCGTTCAATCTCATGTTCCAGTGCCAGATCGGTCCAGAGGGCAACCTCGTGGGCTACTTGCGTCCGGAGACGGCGCAAGGCATCTTCCTCAACTTCCGCCGTCTGCTCGACTACAACGCCGGCAAAGTGCCGTTTGGCTGTGCGCAGATCGGCTCGGCGTTCCGCAACGAGATCTCGCCGCGCGCGGGTCTGCTCCGTGTGCGCGAGTTCCAGCAAGCGGAGATCGAGTACTTTGTGAACCCGAAGGACAAGAGCCACCCCAAGTTCCACAAGGTCGCGAACCTCGAGCTGTCGCTCTTGACCAAGACAAACCAGCTCACGGACGGCAAGACGGTCCCAATGACGTGCGGCGACGCAGTTGCGCGTGGCGTGATTGCGAACGAAGCGCTCGCGTACTACCTCGCGCGCACGTACTTGTTTGCGGAGAAGATCGGCGTGGACCTCAAGCGCCTGCGCTTCCGCCAGCACCTCGACACGGAGATGTCGCACTACGCGACGGACTGCTGGGACTTGGAGATCAAGCTGAGCTCGGGCTGGGTCGAGTGCGCGGGCCACGCGGACCGCTCGTGCTACGACCTCACGGTGCACGCAAAGAAGAGCAAGGTCGAGATGGTCGGCACACACAAGTTTGACAAGCCGGAGAAGCGCCAGATCGTCGAGATCAAGCCAAACAAGGGCAAGATGGGCCGCGAGTTCAAGGCTGACTTGGCTGTGATCAACGACGCGCTCGAGGCGCTCAAGGACGACGTCGAGCGCGCGCTTGCATTTGAGAACGCGCTTGCGACCACGGGTGAAGCGACGCTCGGTCCGCTCTGCGACGGTAAGCAGTTCACGCTCAAGCGCGACATGCTCGCGATCAAGGTCGTGGAGAAGATGGTGAGCGAGGAGAAGTTCATTCCGTCGGTGATCGAGCCGTCGTTCGGCATTGGCCGCATCCTCACGGCGGTCTTTGAGCACAACTTCTACGCGCGCGAGGGCGACGAGAAGCGCGGCGTGATGTCGTTCAACCCGACGATCGCGCCGATCAAGGTCGCGGTGCTCCCGTTGAGCTCGAACTCGGCGTTCGAGCCATTTGCCGGCGAGCTCGAGACCGTCTTTGCGGACGAGGAGCTCGAGTGCAAGGTCGACTCGTCGAGCGTCGCGATTGGCCGCAAGTACGCGCGCGCAGACGAGCTCGGCATTCCGTTCGCGGTGACCATCGACTTTGACACGGTGGAGACCCGCGTGGTGACGCTGCGCGAGCGCGACTCGTGCAAGCAAGTGCGCGTGCCGATCAGCGCTATTGGCACGGAGGTGCGCAACCTCATCAAGGGCACGACGACGTGGCAGGACGTGCTCGCGCGCTTCCCGCTCGTTGCGGCGGCTGCCGAGTAAGAGCAGACGTAGCAGAGCGTGAACATGCGCGTGTGGTCGTTGGAGACGCTGCATCGAGCTCGCTTCCAACGAATCCAGTCTGTTTCTATCTCATGACGATGTCTCTTGTCGTTCTTGGTACTTGCTGGCATCACCCGTTCGAGTATTGTGAACGTCCTCCTCGAACTGAGCTCCGGTGCGCTGCCGTCAGTCGCGGCGCCGACACCACTTGCGTCAGTCTCTGCGGTATCGGTGGCTGCGACAACCACTTCCCAGCAGAACCAACAACAACAACAACAACAACCACAGCAACAGCAACAACAGAGTGACGAAGACTGGCTCGACGATGTCTTGGACATGTAGACGACGCTCGTTGACTCGAGTGCACATGTGTACAAGTGCACAGACAAACAGACAAACAAATGAAGCTGGGTGGGTGATAGCGAGCGAGTGTGTGTGTGCTATGCCTCTCACGCGACGCGCTTGAAGTAGATCACGTCGACTCCTTTGCATCGTCCAAAGCGCTTTGCGCCTTCGAGTCTGCGCCGTGTGCGTAGTTTCAGTCGTTGGCATCAGGACATGGCAAAGCACGACGTGGCACATTGCAACGTAGAGAGCATGGGACGAGCAAGCAAGCACGTGAGTGAGTGTGAGAGCGATTGTGTATCGCAATGCGTGGCAGTTCACGGCACGACAGTCATACATCGTAGCAACCCGTCCGAGAGACTGATGCACATTCAGACAGACTTCCAAACAAGAGACACAGACAGACAAGAGCACATCCTGATGCATGAACACTCGCAGCACTCGCAACACAAACGACCGAGTCGCACCTCAAGCGCAGCGTGTCGCCTTCTTCGCGCTGGTACGTCCACTCGATCCCAGACGCGTCTCCTGTATCGTCCGTATTCATCCAGTCATCCATTTGCCATTGCAGGTGTGTCTGGCAATGTGAGAACGATGCTCGTTGCCATCGCCTCCTCTTCGCTCTCCTTTGTGTATGTGTATGTGTATGGATGCAGTCGACGCACCGATGATCGCGAGTCCTTTCGTGCCTCGTAGCTCGTATCGACCCTTGCTCGCGACGACGTGGCGAAAGCGCGCAGTCACGTCCACGCGCTCGCTTGTGCGAGATCCGCTTTCGTCGTCACTGTCATTGCCTTTATGTGTGTCGTTGCGTGCGCCTTCGTTGTCTCTGGTGTCTCGCGTAAAGAGCACAAAGTCGTACGTGCCGTCGGGCGTGAATGTGACTGCGAGCTGCGCCGAGCCGTCCTTGAGCGCTTGCGACCAGTCGAGCGACGTGTTCCCGAACGCCTCGGTGCTCTCCCACGCACCGCAGAGCTCGGGTGTGCGGTCTGTCGTTGTTGTCATTGGTGTCAATGACGTTGTAGCTGTTGTAGTTGATGCTGTCGTTGTTGCCGCCATGCTTGTCTGGCAAGAGCAGCTACCAAGTGCTGGCTTGTGCTGCCAAGTGCTGACAGTGCGTGGCACCTGTAGATCGACGATGCTGCTGTTGGTGTTGATTCCCTTGTCGATGAGTGACGAAGCAAGGACTTGACGAAGCGATGATCGATCGTACCACCCACGAGAGCTCGAGGATGGTGCAGATCGCGCACACAAGAGAGAGGTGTGAAGAGGTGCGAGTGCGTCTGAGTGTGCGACGCTTGAAGATCCGAGCATGACGCAAGACAGGTTCGCACACAATCCATTGCGACAGACTTGCCTTGAAAACACACACGCTCGAATGTGCGAGCAGTCTGTTGGAAAGTGTGCACACGGGTGGTGCACACGCACTCGCGACGAGCGAGCTGTTGTTGCTTTCGTGTGTGAGCGTGAGCGTTCGTCTGTGAGTGTGCGCGTGTATGTACTTGGCATGACCTGACATGACGGCTCTGACTGACTGTCAAAGCAAACAGCCGAGTGACTGACTAGGGATACAAGCAGGTCAATCCAAACAAGCGAACAAGTGTGTGTGTGTGTGTGTGCTACGATAACGAGAGTGTGGTGTTTGATGTCTATCGCTGGTGACTCGGTGTCCACGCAGCGACGGTAGAGGCGAGTAGCGAGTTGCTAGATGCGAGGGAGCGCTCGAGAGCCGCTACGTAGTTGATCGTCCAAGGCAACGACAACGTCGATAGCCGTTGCTATTCCCTTCAGCCTCAGCTTCATCTTCAGCCTCATGCGAGCGACGCAACCGACTTGGACGACGCAAACACGCGGTGGTCCTCCGTGAGTGCGTTGTAGTGGTCCTCGAGCTGCTGGAACGAGTTGTCCGAGTACCCAGCGCTCGCGCCGGCACTGCCATGACCACCGCTGCCACTGCAGCTCGGGCTCGACTTGTCGACAAACTGCAGACGGAGACCCTCCGAGTGGATGTACACCCAGTGGCCAATGCACCCGAGCAAGCGCGTGGCGTTGATGACTGCGACCGTGAGGTAGAGGATCGGCATGTACGTCGCGGCGTCGCTAAAGTAGACGATGAAGAGCGCAAAGATGAGGTTCGCGAATGCCCAGAGGAGCAGGATGTTGGTCCGGAACGCTTCAAAGTGGCGCTTGCGGTCGTCGCGCTTCTGTTCGTCTTCGCGCCGGCGCTCCTCCATGGCTTTGCGCTTCGCGAGCACGTCTTTGAAGTCGCCCTTCTCGCTGTCGTCTGCCGGTGCGAGCGCAAGTGGGTCGGCGTTGAGTCCTTTCGTGCCCCACGACAGGTCCTGGAGATTGCAGAACGAGTAGATCGTGAAGATGTTGACAAAGCTCGGGATGAGCGCCGTGTAGTGCGTGAACGTGAGCAAGATGTGGTGGATCTCGCCGTGGAGCGCCGAGCCGATGAAGTAGACGCCGATCGTGAGGAGCGACACGACGACCGAGTTCGCAGTCACCGGCGACGAGAAGAACACGCCGAGACCGACGAGCGACGAGAGCATCATGATCGCACCAAACATCGCGCCGACCATGTAGTACGTGAGCTTCATGTGCTTTGGGTTGTTCCCGAGGCCGATGATGATGAGCATGAGCAAGCCAAAGAGGTAGACGAGGTTGAAGAGGTACACGGCGCAGTCGAGCACGTTCTGCGCGTACCCAGACGTGTCGATGAACACGAGGCGGTTCTGCTGGAAGCCCTGGAACACGATGAAGAAGAGCGCGAGGTACAGGTTCGCCGGCAAGAAGAACGAGAAGAGCGTGCTCGCGACGTGGTAGAGGTAGAACAGAAGGAGCGCCGTCTTGCGCGAGAACGAGTGCGCGCTCTCCGAGTACACGCGGCCCCAGTTCCAGATACTAAAGAGCGTCGCAAAGAACGAGCCGTTGAGCCAGCGCTTGCGCTGCGAGATGAGGCTCACGAGGTCATGCGGCACGTCCGTGCGCGCGATCGCGTCCTTGACGTAGTGCATCGTCCAGCGGCAGTTCTTGCGCGCGAGGAGCTCAAAGCACAGGATGCGGTCCTCTGCGAGGTACATGTTGCCAATGAACGGTCCGAGCACGCCGAGGTCGACGTTGAGCGTCTGGAAGTACGCTTCGAGCGGCTCGCCACGGATCGCTTCGTACCGGTACGCAGAGAACGCACCAGGGAGGACGCTGATGAAGCCAAAGCAGCTCTCGAGCGACTTGTCGAGGATGTTGGAGATCTTGTACTCAAAGTGCTGCGCCGAGACGACCCAGTTGCTCAAGTTCTTGAACGGGTCCTCGACCGTGAGCTGTCCACAGGCGCCGCCGATCTGCTTGTTGCGCTCGAACGCGTACAGCAAGTGGTAGAGCGCCGACTTGGTGAGCATCGTGCCAACGTCCATCACAGCCGTGAACTCGGGCTGGATCTGCTCGGCGAACGCACTGAAGTACCAGTGGTGCGAGTCGAGCTTCGACGCTTTCTCCTCCTTGAGCGCAAACACGGCTTGGAGCGGCAAGAGGCTCTTGTTGTTGTTCGTGAGCTGCAGCGTGTGCTCAAAAAGGTGGCACTGCGCGCCGATGCCAGCGCTGTTGATCGTGAGCAGGTCTTCGTCGTACAGCCCAATGGCTTCGAGGTAGTCGAGCATCTTGTCGTTGATCTGCTCGCGTCCGTCTGCGACGATGCACACGAGCACGTTCTTCCAGACGTCTTCGCCCGCGTACGTGCTCGAGAGCGTCTTGGCATGCCCAGGCTGCTGGTTCTTGAGGTACGCGAGGTTGTTCACGAGCTTCCGGAGCGTCGCTTTGAGCTGCTGCGGGCCTTCGTTGTAGATCGTGATGCAGATCATCAAGCGCGGTCGGCGCTGCATCTCGACGCACCGCAAGCGGTAGCCGTGGTTCGTAAAGTCCACTGGTCGAGGGCTGTATACGGGCGTGTACCACACGCGCTTGGCTTCGTCTTCATCCATGAATGGACCGACCCAGTCTTCGTTCCACTGCGCGATCGGGATGCCGACCTTGTGCACGCCCGGGCGCGGGTTCTTCTCGGTGATGCGGCCCTCGATCCAGTCACAGAGCCGGCCGCACCAGTTGAGCGTCTCAAAGCCCTTGCTCGTGAGCAAGTTCCCGATCTTAGGGTTTGACTGCCGCTCCGCGACGTTCGCCATCGCGTACCCGCCTTCGAGGTACAGCTTGAGCGCGTCGCGGTACCGCCGCGCCTTGAGCGCCTGCGCTGCGCGGTCGAGCGTCATGAGCGCTTCTTCGACCGACGGGATCTCGTTGTACGACTGCACGAGGTCCGTTGCGTTCGAGTATGCGCGCATGGACCCCATGAGACTCTGGACGCTCGTCGGTGCAAAGCGGTACGTCGTCGGGATTGCACTCGATGTGTACGGCTGCGAGCCTGCAGAGCGCGTCGAGAGCGGCGGCTGCGAGTACGGCGGCTGCTGCTGCGAGAGCGAGTCGATGCCACCTGCGAGGAAGCCCATGCTGTGGTTGTAGAGCTGCGAGAGCGGTGGCAGCGCCATCGAGTTTGTCGACGACGGTGGCGGCTGCGGCACTCGCGTGGACGTGCCAGACGTCGATGCAGACGCGGATGCCGATGGCGGGACTGCCGACAGAGGCGGTCTGTTTGAAGGCGGTGGTGGTGGCGACTGGCTCATGGTGTTGGTGGTGCTAGTGCTGTGGATGCGCGAGGAGGTAGCTGTGTCAAGTCGAGGTCAAAGGTGGCGTGCGTGTACTCGAGTCGAGGACCAGTGCTGCAGCAGTGTCGTATGGCTGATGCTACTGAAGCTGCGAGTCGTCGTCGTAGCTTGATGTGCGCGGCGATACTGCGAGTGGTGTCTGTCGTGTCGGACGTGCGGCCAATTCGGATGTGGGAGAGCTCGCACGTCGTTCTTGGTGCTCGCCGCCGCCGCCTGACCAGGCGAACCACAGCAGCAGCAGCAACAAGCGCTAGAGCAGCAGGTTGCTTTCCACTCGCCGCGCCATCTGGCGTGATCCAGCCAGCCAGTCAGTCATGTTCTTCGCTGTCCATGTGCGAAAGATCCCCGTCGCCATGTGCCTGTCGATGCTGTCGCAGTCGCGATACAAAGGCCACACACACGGCAGAGACAGCAACGACGCGAAGCGTCGCGGGAGAGAGTTGAAAGGTCGCAAACGACAAAATTTGCGCCAAAATTCATAATCGCCACTAGCGAGCATACTCTACTCAAGACAATGCGAGGATCTTCACAATTCAATTCGCGCAATTTCAGCTTTCCGCACTCGCTTATTGCACTATCAAACGACAACCAAGAGCACTATCGAGGTGAACGTGCTCATCGACAGCAACATGTTGGTAAGCTCTTCCGGCATATACGTGCACATGGCTCTCTGCTCTCTGCTCTGGATGCTACGTTGCAGCAGTCGCGAGTGTACGCAGCGTTGCTTGCACAAAAGATCGCTGCTGGCGTCTTTTGACACGCCAAGCCACTGTGGCCATACTCACGATTGTTGTCGTCGTCAGTGCAAGCGCTTAGTAGAATGCAGTACGTACGTGTCGCGATGGCAAGGCGCGTCAATGTAGCTCAGGTACGGGCAACAGTTGCGTAGAGCCTAAGTAGTGGTGCAATGCGTTGCTGCCGACTGCTCGATATCGACCGCGATTGCGCCAGTGAGAAGCATGTCGAGTCAAAGAGGCAGTCAAAGCGGAGCAATTGCGGCTGCACTGTAGCTGCGGAGCTGCGCTGCAGAATCGCAACGGCGTCGGCACTGCGACTGCCGGTGCACAAGCGCTGGGCGAGATGCATACGCTGGCGTTGCACATGCGCTGTCGACAGTCGATGGAGCTCTCGAGGTGCAAAAGGAGTTCATTGCTGCCAGACCTCGATGCGAGCAGTTGTCCGCATCCGAGGCGCATGCACGCTCAAGAGTCGGCGATCGCAGCGAGCATAATGTCATGCGGTGCTACTTGAGCAAGGGGGTGTTCAATGTGTCCACGCTGCGAGCAGAGTCGTTCGATGCTTGTGACGCCGTCAAGCGCGCGAGTGCGTCACTGAGTCGATGCGCTGTCTGCGTATGCCTGCCACGCACGTGCAATCGATGACGAGCCAGTGGACGAAGCGAGCTGTCGTCTACAGACAGGAGCTTGACGGCACGTGTGAGTTGACATCAAGTCGTACACGTGCGCGCGCTCGAGCAGCGACTGTGATCGGCATCACCGACGTCCTTGCTCGTTGTTGCTTGTGTGGTGTGATCTGCACCGGGCGACGCAAGCGGATCTTGAGTGCACGCTGAGAAATGGGCAGTGAGAAGCGATAGAGCAAGCTTGAGCGCATTGAATTCCCGTGTGTGTGCTCTTACCTTACATCCTTGCATCCTTGCGCTCTTGATCGGCATTGTCTCGCTCACACTTGCTCAATTCGATCCGGTGTCATTCCGCACAATGCTTGCTTGTCAAACGAAGCGCAATAATTGCGTGTCGAGTGTTTTTGGTTCTGAAGCACTGAAATGGGTTTGATTCGCATAAATATCGTAATAATTGTATGGTTTGATGCGAAAAAGCGGTCGCGTCATTCCGTTGGCTGAATGCGTCACTCTCCACGTCCTTTTTTTGACTCGCAACCGAAAATCTGGTGTGGCACAAATGGTGTGGCGCGGAGGAGGGATGATGATTACACGACCGAACAGAGTCGACACGGTCCGCACTATTTGCCTTGGATTTGTATGTTTGTTAAGCAGCACTGTCGAACGCGTGCACACGATCGTTGACCGCCTGTTGACGCAGCACTTTTGTGCTGTGAGACTACATGTGTTGGCTACACCTTTCAGCATACATTTTCAAGTCATTGAATGCCTGCAGAAAAACATGCCCTCTTTAAATCAGCGCGCAAGAACCGCATCGAGTCCAACAGGGTCTCGGCCGACTTCAGCGACCAAGCAGCGAGCTTGCGCGAGCACGGCGAGCTTTTGCGCTCAGCGGCTCGGCGCGAGCGTGTGGCCATGCCGTCACTTGCGAATTTCCCGCGACCCAGCTCCAGCTCCAGCACCCTCCTCAGGTGAGCTCCTTCACGCTCTCGACAACGGCAACGACGCCCTCCTTCTCTTCTCGTCCGCTTCGTCGTTGTTGTCGTGCCATCGGTCTGTCCGCGTGTTCGTCTGGATCGGTTGCTACAGCAGCAGCAGATCTTGCACCATTGCTTGCCATCTGCTGCTGTTGCCGCCGTTTGACGACACGAATGCGCTAGACCGGCGGAACGGACCGATGCACGACTGAATGACGAGAAGAACGAAGAAGAAGGGAACGAATGCCTCGACGCATGCAACACACGAAACTAACGCCACTCGATTGCTCTCTTGATGCTGCTTTGACGACCAGAATGAGCGCCATTATCAAGACCCTTCGTCGCGCCTCGGGCGTCGCGACCCGCTCGCCAGCGGTGAAGGCATTCTCGACGTCGTCGAGCTCGCTCTTCGAGGCCCTCAAGGAGCAGGTGCCAGTGCGCCAGGAGGCGCTCAAGAAGCTCAAGGCGGACCACGGCCACAAGTCGCTCGGTGAGGTGACGGTTGAGCAGACGCTCGGCGGTGCGCGTGGTGTGAAGTGCCTCCTCTGGGAGACGTCGCTCCTCGACGCGGAGGAGGGCATCCGCTTCCGTGGCCACACGATCCCGGAGCTCCAGCAGACGCTCCCGGCGCAGGTCGAGGGCGGCGAGCCGCTTCCGGAGGGTCTCCTCTGGCTCCTCCTTACGGGCGAGATCCCGACGAAGGCGCAGGTCGACGGCCTCACGGCGGAGCTCCACTCGCGCGCCAAGGTGCCAGAGCACGTGAAGCAGCTGATCGTGAACCTCAAGCACGCACACCCGATGACGCAGCTCTCGGCCGCCGTGACGGCGATGAACACCGAGTCGGTGTTTGCGCAGAAGTACGCCGAGGGCATCCACAAGTCGACGTACTGGCAGCACACGTACGAGGACTCGCTCAACTTGATCGCGCGTCTTCCGGAGGTCGCGGCGCTCATCTACCGCAACACGTTCTTCAACGAGCCGAACCGCCCGTACGACTCGAGCCTCGACTACTCGGCGAACTTCAACCGCATGCTCGGTTTCGACAACGCCGAGTTCGACGAGCTCATGCGTCTGTACCTCGTGATCCACTCGGACCACGAAGGCGGCAACGCGAGTGCGCACACGACGCACCTTGTCGGCAGCACGCTCTCGGACCCGTACCTCTCGGTCGCCGCGGGTCTGAACGCGCTCGCGGGTCCGCTCCACGGTCTCGCGAACCAGGAGGTCCTGAGCTGGATCATTGACCTGCAGACCGAGTTCCACGCGAAGGGCCTCCCAGTGAACAAGGAGACGATCACGCAGTTCGCGTGGGACACGCTCAACGCCGGCAAGGTCATCCCTGGCTACGGCCACGCCGTGCTCCGCAAGACGGACCCGCGCTACACGTGCCAGCGCGAGTTCGGCCTCAAGTACATGCCGGAGGACGAGTTGTTCCGCATCGTCGACACGATCTACCAGGTCATGCCGGGTGTGCTCACGGAGCACGGCAAGACGAAGAACCCGTACCCGAACGTCGACTCGCACTCGGGCGTGCTGCTTCAGTACTACGGCCTCACGCAGAAGAACTACTACACGGTGCTCTTCGGTGTCTCGCGCGCGATCGGCGTGCTCTCGCAGCTCTTCTGGGACCGCGCACTCGGTCTCCCGCTCGAGCGCCCGAAGTCGATCACGAGCGAGTGGATCGAGAACCACTTTGCGAAGAAGAACTAGGGCGTCGTCGTCGTCGTCGCTGTTCATGCCGCCGCTGCTCCGTCTTGGCGCGCAGACTCGATTGGAGAGCCAGCATGACAGCAACTACTGCTGCTACAACCACCACCACCATCGTAATAAACCGACATTGCACGCGTGACCCTGGTGAGCGACTTCATTGCGATGGACATCATGGTGCATTGGCATTCGCGCGTTCATGGTCAAAGACATTGGCATTCGCATTCACACTCGTGTGTTCCTAGCACCAGGGTGGGTGGCGACATGTTGCGACCGTGTTGGATGAGGAGCGTCATGCACACACCGGCAATGTGCACTGATGAGCGGAATGAAATGGTGGGTGGGTGGTGCATGCGCTGCAGTCAATGCGACAACGTTCATCGCCGTCCAGCAATGTGTAGCCACGTGTTCATTGCTCGCTCGCATGCAATGCCAAGCAGACACACACGATGATCGCGTCTGCGCCAGTCGCGTCAACTGAGGTTCTTGAACGTGCGGCTGTCCGATATTCTTGGTTTCATCACTATTGAATTATGCAATTCGACAGATGCATACAACAATACAATGCAAAATCATCAACAAAGTCAAATAGAGAAAAAATCAAGGCATTTCCCGCCAAAATCATATGACTTCCAGGAAGCCACTGGGCTCACAAGTCAGTCACTTGCAACACGAAAACCGATCAACAGTAACAACACCTGCAGAGATGGCGAGCGTCGATCGCGAGGTGCTCGAGCGCTGCTTGGAGGAGATCGCGGCAAATGTGCTCGACGGCGACTGCCCGATGTCGTACCGCACGCTCGGCGCGTCGGCACACGTGAGCTCGGACGTCAGTCGCGACGCGCTTCGCAAGTTTGCAGACGACAATGCGAGCAGCGTCGGCACGCTCAACGTCGTGGTCGAGCTCGGCGCGACGGCTGCGAGCACGAAAGCAAAGCCAGTCGACCCGCGAGCGCGCGTGATCCGCATCGGGTCGCTTTCGCCAGATCCAAACGCTGACAAAGTGCTCTCGCAGCAGATCTACAGCGTGTACAAGAAGAGCAGCGACGATGACGACCAGTCAACAGCAGTCGAGGCGATTTCGATCGCGTGCTGGTCGCGTGAGCGCGCGCTGCGCAACGACATCTTTGAGAAAGTGGACCGACAAGCGCCGCTGAGTCGAGCGATCAAGGCGTTCTACGAGAGCGGCATCAAGTGCACGGAGGCGACGACGCGCACGGGCTTTGGCGACTCGCAAGGCGAAGAGTCCGTGTCGATTTTTGACTCGATGAAAGCCGCGAAGAAGCCGATCAGCAGCACCAGCACCAGTCAGTCGGCAAACGACGCCAAGTCGTCGTTCTTCAAGTCATCGAGCAGTGCGTCGACGTCGACGAAGGCACGAGCAACGTCGACACCGACGAGCAAGAGCGCGACGACGCCTGCGATGCAGACGGCGACCAAGAAGATCGATGCGACGAGCATGAGCAAAGTGTTCACGATCGACAGCGACGACGATGAAGATGACGATGGTGATGCACCAGTGTTTGTCAAGAAAGCGAGCAGTGGCGCTGCGAAGCCTCGCTCGAAGCGCGTCATCAGCGACGACGAAGACGACGAGGATGAGGACATGGACACAGGCCACAGCTCTGCAAAGACGCCTGCGCGCAGTGCGAAGAGCAATGCAACAAGCAGCAGCAGCAGCAGCTCACGCAATGTGAAGCGCAAGCTCAGTGCGTCGCCGGATGAGAAGACGTCGCCTCGCGTTGGCTCCACTGACGCTGAACCTGCGGCGAAGGAGACGACCAAGCGCCAGGACAGCCACAACAAAGGCGACGAAGAGGAAGAGGAGGAGGAGGCTCCAGTCGTGCCGACGAAGCGCCGTGTGGAGATCACGAAGACGCGCATTAACGAGCAGGGCTACATGGTGACGGAGAAGACGTACGAAGAAGTGGAGCTCACGGCCGAAGAGATCGAGCAAGAGCGCGTCGCGGCCGTGAAGCGGAAGAAAGCTGCTGCTGCTGCGCGCGCTGCGCGTGCTGCGGCGGAAGCCAAGGCCGCTGTGGCTGAGAAGGCGAAGAGTAGCGGCGGACCTGCGAAGCAGAAGAACCTCTTTGCATTTTTCAACCGGAAATGAATGAATCACCAGGTCGAGACGACGGCCGATGCATTCATTGTATGAGCGACGTATACGCTACTCGTTCGTGCGCATACGCTTTGGCGATTCTTCAAAGCAGTCGAGTGCGCACGTCCAAGTTGCGTCTTGTGCACCATGTTTGCAAGCTGCTGCAGTTTGTCCTTGTCATGTCGTATCGCCTCTGGCTAGGTGGATGCATTGAATCGCATAGGATCATACCAAGTTCAAGTCAAGCACAAGAATCAATCGACTGATTGGGTGGCGTTAACAGTCGTACTTTAATGAAGAGAAACTGTACATCGAAAGATCGATCACTTGCATCGAAAGCAAGGGCGACCATTCCAGCGGATCCGAGACGACGCGACGCGCTCTCTCAAGCTCTTGGCATCACAAGCTGCACCGCTGCACTCGCTGTCTGCATCACACGCACACTAGCACGACTACTACTACTACTATCGCCATCTCCGTTACTCGATCACAACCATGGTGCGTGCATCCATGCTTTGATACACGAACGCTTTGCTGCGATTGCCTCTCAAACGCGCGCTTGCTTACAAACACGTACGTGAAGTCTGTGAAAACGCAAGCAGAAGTCAAGGACATCACGCGCATTGAGCGCATTGGCGCGCACTCGCACATCCGTGGTCTCGGTCTCGATGACAGCCTCGAGCCGCGCGGTGTCTCGCAAGGCATGGTCGGACAAGAAGATGCGCGCAAGGCCGCTGGTATCGTCTACAAGATGATTGAAGAAGGCAACATCGCCGGCCGCGCGATCTTGCTCGCTGGCAAGCCAGGCACGGGCAAGGTGTGTGTGCTAGACTCTATCTTGATTGTTACCATGACGACGCACTCGTACTGACTCGTGCTCTCTGTGTGCATCTGGTGCGCTAGACTGCGATTGCGATGGCGATCGCGCAGGCGCTCGGTGAAGACACGCCGTTCACGACGATCGCAGGCTCGGAGGTCTTTTCGCTCGAGATGAGCAAGACCGAAGCACTCACGCAGGCGTTCCGTCGGTACGTTGGTGATCGTCTCGCGTCCTGTAGCTCTCTCTATCTCTCTCTTAACTACAAGTCGAATAGCGCACTCACGATCTGTGCCTCTCTACACGCGTGTGCTCGCTCTCGCTCGCAGCTCCATTGGCGTGCGCATCATGGAAGAGACCGAGATCATCGAAGGCGAAGTCGTGGAGATCCAAGTCGACACACCGACTGGCGGCGTTGGCGACAAGGTCGGGCGCTTGACGCTCCGGACGACAGAGATGGAGACGGTCTACGACCTCGGCGCGAAGATGATCGACTCACTCACGAAGGAGAAAGTCGAAGCCGGCGACGTGATCACGATCAACAAAGAGTCGGGCAAGATCACGAAGCTCGGACGGTCGTTCACGCGCTCGCGCGACTACGACGCCATGGGATCGCAGACGCGGTTCGTGCAGTGCCCAGAGGGCGAGCTCCAGAAGCGCAAAGAGGTCGTGCACGTCGTGTCGCTCCACGAGATCGACGTGATCAACTCGCGCTCGCAGGGCTTCCTCGCGCTCTTTGCTGGCGACACGGGCGAGATCAAAGACGAAGTGCGCGAGCAGATCGACACAAAGGTCGCCGAGTGGCGCGAAGAGGGCAAAGCGACGATCGTCCCGGGCGTGCTCTTCATTGACGAAGTTCACATGCTCGACATTGAGTGCTTCTCGTGGCTCAACCGCGCGCTCGAGAGCGACATGGCGCCAGTGCTCATCATCGCGACGAACCGCGGCATCACGCGCATTCGCGGGACGAACTACAAGTCGCCGCACGGCATTCCGATCGACTTGCTCGATCGCCTCATGATCATCCCGACGAAGCCGTACACGGAGGCCGAGATGCGCAAGATCCTCACGATCCGGTGCGAAGAAGAGGACGTCGAGATGACGGAAGAGGCCAAGGACTTGCTCACGCGCATCGCAGTCGAGACGTCGCTGCGCTACGCGATCCACATGATCATCGCAGCGTCGCTCGTGTGTGCGAAGCGCAAGGGCACAGAGGTCGACGTTCCCGACATCAAGCGCGTCTACGGTCTCTTTGTCGACGTCAAGCGCTCGACGCAGTTCCTCATGGAGTACCAGAAAGAGTTCATGTTCAACGAGGTACGTGTGTGCTCTCTCGTGTGCTACTGAGCAGTGGTGTATGCTTACGAACTCACGTCTTGTGTATGTCTCTCTCGCAGATCGACGACGACGAAGACGAAGAGATGGAGAACTAGGCCGCTGCACACACGAACGAATGCACGAACGATCCCATCCACTCCCTTGCGTCGATCGCCTGCTGGTTGTGCTCGCTTCTGTCTCTGACGTTCTCGAACGAGACGTCGTTGCTCCAGTTCACACTCAACGACGCGACGTTGTTGCCTCTTGGTCCTACGTTGTTGTCTTCGTCTTCTTGGCCCGACGCTTGCGCTTCTTCGGCTTTGCGTTCGCTCCGTTCGCGCCTGCTGCAGACATCAACGACTCGTGTCGTTGTGTGGCAGCGTTTGCTCCGCTCTCACGCGTGCTTGCGCTGCTGTGCGAGTCGAAAAAGTCCGAGAAGACGCCAGTGTGCTCGTCGCCTCGTGTTCGCATCGCGGGAAGCAGCTCGCGCACTGCGTCAATCGCTTGTTCGCGCAGACTCTGGACATGCGGGAACACGTTCGCAGCGAGCTCGTTGAGCGCTTTTGAGCTGCGAGGCGTCTTGCCGTCGCGATGGAGCGACACGAGCACTTCGAGTCCTGTCTGGAGACGCATGCGCGCGACCGCAGCGTTCTTCTGGACATCATACGCCGGGTACGAGATCGCACCGGTGGCATCGCGAGAGTACTTGCTGCGTTTGTCGTTGGTGACATGGGTATGCAAGGACGCGACTTCGGATGCTCGTGCTGCGGCATCGAGCGCTTGGACAACGCGATGCATCCCTCGGACAAACGCAGCGAGCGTCTCGACGTCGCGAATGCGCTTCGATTCGCTGAGCCAGTGACCGAGACGAAACAGCGCGGCTTGGTACGCGCCGTCGTTCACGATCGTCTGTGCGGCAAACTCCCAGCTGTCGTCTGCAAACATCAGCGAAGTCGTTGCCACCATCGGAGCCAACGTCGTCGTTGAAGCGGCTGAGTGAAGCGTCTGTGTACGCGGATCGAGCGACTGCATGGTGTTCTGAGCGTGACTCGCGCGTTCCCAGCGCTCAAACAGACCGTTCGCGTCGTCCATAGAGTGGACTTGCCAGATTGCGCCGTGTGGCGTCAGGAGCACGTCGTGGAACTGCCCGCCATCGCGGATGTCGCTGTCGCTCTGGCCATCAAACACACATTCACACATCGTGCAGCGACACCAGCACTTGTAAGTCTCGGGTCGAGCTCCGACTTCACAAAGTTGTTGCTCACCACGGCATGCAGGTCGAGGAACAGTCGGTCATGGAACTGCGGCAAGTTGGCTCGCAAGAACGCCAGGATGAACGTCGCGTAACCTGGTGACGTCCGCGTCGTCGAGACGTCACGAGCGATGGCTGGAAAGACAACACCTGCGACGTTGTCTGACTGCGATCCAGTTGTACGCGAGTAGAGCGCGTGCTGGCGTGGGAACCACGGGAACGGCATGAGCTGGAGGCTCAAGTGCGTGACGTCTGGGCGCTGGTGTTCACACATCTGGAGGTACCGGATCGCGTTCCAGTTGATGTCTGTGTACGACAGCAGCAGCGCGTTCGGTGGGAGCGACTGCAAGATCGTCTCGCCATACGACCGGATCACGTCGGCGTGCGGCGAATGCGCTTGCCGCTGGAAGGTGTGAGCGCTGGCTGCAAGTTGGTGCGCAAGCAGAGTACTCACGACGCTGTAGCGAATGCTTTGCACAAGTCGCGGTGACCGCACGTGCGCTGCGAGCCACTTGGCGACTGCGACGAGTCCGACTCCGAGCCAAATCGCAATGACCGTGTTCGGCTGCATCGCAAAGCGGCTTGAGACTGCGCGTGCGAGCGGATCGCGCAATGGGATGTTGGCGAGTGTGTGGAACACGAGCAAGTAGCACGCCATGGCTGTGAGGAGCGCGCGACTGAAGCGGTGCATCGGAGCGTCTGTCAAAGAAGAAGCCGATGACAATGCGAGTGTCGCTTGGTGTGCCAAGCCAACACAGGCGACCGCGATCCCGACAGACTTGAACTCGCCGACAGAGTCGAGAGCGTAGAGCTGAAGACGCTCGAGCAAGGTCTGTTCACGCATCGCACCCAGTCAAGTGAGCTCAGCGAGTTGACAGAGTGACTAAGTGCATCGAGCTGGTCTCACTCCATTAGCAAGTTCGTCAGTCGTCTAGTACCTCCGAGTCGGAGTCTTCAAGTGGCGAGAGTCGAAACGTGCCGTACTCGCGACGAAGCACGTGCGTCCGCAAGCCTGCGCAGTGCGACCAGTACATGAATTGTCTTGGAGTGTGAGCTCTTGAGGCACGAAAAGCTCCAAAGCATCACGTCCAAGACGGTAGCGTACCTGAGAGAGTCGATGCATCGCCCCATGAGCCTGGTGTTGCTTCACGCGCAGATACAAACGTATGGAGGTAGACTGACAAGCCAGCGGTGAACCTGGAGCGTCATCCAGCACTGACGTCAGATCCTCACGAGCGAGGCAGCAAAGAACCCATTGATCACAACGACACAAGACGTACCAGAAAACGCAGCACAGGACCTCTTTGACGCTCAAGTGCCGAGCCAGTAGCACTGATGCGATGAAAGGCACTTCAAACAACACTGCAGTGCACAACGTACGGTCAGTTTGCGCCTCTCATGCGCGATTGGCAACGCTCATGCACAGCGACTTGGTTACGAACCGATCGTGTGCTGGTTCGCGAGTCCGAGGCCGCAGACGAACGCGCCAGCGTACGCAGTGCGAGCGCTTGGGTTGAGAAAGTAGCGGAGTACGAGGACGTGCAGCGCGCCGATGAGCAGGTTGTTGAGCGCAAACACCTGAGAGCGAGAGAGATTCACGAGAAGCAACGAGATGCGCATCAGTGCTCCAGTATTGCATCGCATGAAGAGCAGACGCGAGCACACGCAGTCGTACCTCGAGTCCGATCGCGTACTCCCGCGTCAGTGGTGACATTGCAAACATGAGCCCCGCAGCGATTGCTTCGAGCGGATATGCGCGCCGTGCCCAGAGATCGACAACTTGGGTGACACACGCTGCCGCGCCGACTGCGAAGACTGCATTCAGCGTGTTTGCAACGTGGACAAACGTCGCGCGCTCTTCACTATTGTCAATGCCGCGCCCGAGAAACGACATCGACAGCAGGAGCATCTCGAGCATTCGTGTGATCCAGTGCGCGAGCTGCAGCAGTGCCAGAAGGAGCGGATACCCTGGCGGATGCGCCACGCCACCGACACACGCTTCCGCCATGAGCTCGCCGCTGTCGCCGCCTGCGAGTCGGTGCAGTGGACTCACTGCATACATCACAGCTGCCACAAGCGCCGTGCCGTGCCATGGTCGCAAGTACAGCGATTGCGACGCATCTTGCTTGGTTGGTGCCATGCATGTCATTCCTTGTCGAGAGCGCTTCAAGATCATCACCTGTTTGGTTGAAGATCGAAAGGATTGCATCAAGACATTGCAAGTCGCTTGATAGAGGCACTGCGAGCCTTTGCACACGTGCAATGTCCCTCATGATTGCACGACGACATCCTGATAACGAAAAGCTAATAATTTGTCGAGGATGCCTATTTTCGTAAATATCAAAATCAGGCAGATCCAACTCGAGGGGGGCTCTGTGTGTTTCGCATTCTCCCACAAGCGACCGAAGAAGCCTCAGCAGGTATGCGTGCGTACGCGCGAGATCCTCTGCGTGTACTTGTGTGTGCGATAGCAGATCGCCATGCAAGACACGTTCCAGATGAGCGCAAGCAGAAGGACATTGAGCACTAACACTACGACACGCGCGTTGCTCGAATCCAAACACAGGAACTCGCCACAACAAACAATACCCTCAAATCCAAGATGCTGGCTCAACTGGTTGCAGACGTGTGCCCGTCGTCGGCGTCGTTCTTTGGCTTCATGGGCGTTGCCTCGGCGCTCGTGTTCGCAAGTACGTTTCTTGAGTGTGTGTTTGTGTGGTGTGTGTGGTGTGAACGAGTGTGAAAACGAGTGCGCGTGCACGCTTGAGCTAGCGCAAGTAGTCGCTTGGTCGTGTGCTTGGTCGTGTGCTTGGTCGTTCGATCTGTCACTTGGTCACGTGCTCGCTGCGTGGCCTCATTGTGTGATGGTCTTGTCAAAAGTGCATGTATACTTGCACTCACTCGCTCAGTCAGTCACTCACGACTGTTGTTGTTGTTGCTCTGTGTGCTTGTGTGAACAGATCTCGGCGCGGCGTACGGCACGGCCAAGTCGGGCGTGGGCATTGCGTCGATGGGCGTGATGCGTCCGGAGCTGGCGATGCGCAACATCATTCCTGTGGTCATGGCGGGTGTGCTCGGCATCTACGGTCTGATCGTGGCGGTGATCATCCAGGGCTCGATCGACCCTCCGAGCGGGAACTCGCCCAAGTACGGCTCGTACTCTGGCTACGCGCACTTGGCGGCGGGTCTGTGCTGCGGTCTCAGCGGTCTCGCGGCCGGCATGGCGATCGGCGTGGTGGGCGACGCGGGCGTGCGCGCCGTGGGCCAGCAGGAGAAGCTGTTCGTGAACATGATCCTCATTTTGATCTTTGCCGAGGCGCTCGGTCTCTACGGCTTGATCGTGGCGCTGATCCTGTCGCAGAAGAAGAGCGACTGCCCGGCGTAAGCGCGACCACGTGCGAGACCAAGCAGTAGCAGCACCACCACCACTCATCGAAGGCGCAACCTTTGACGCGTCTGTTGAACGAGACTGAAGTGAAGACAGACGAGCGTTCGCAACTGAGTGATGACATCCAGCAGATCGGCTTCTCTTCGACTCCTTTCGCTGGATGCGCCGATCAACATTCGTCGGCGCTCGTCTCCATCTGCTGCTAATAAATTTGCTTTTTTCCTTCGAGTGCTGCTGTGCGTTTGGTCGTGAGTTGAGCCTTCAGCACTTCCACCAAGTGCACTCGACCTACTGATCAACTTCATCTTGCGCTCGAACCAAAGAGATGCACACACTGCTACGCATCGTGCGGCGGCGAGTTCAGTGCATGTGCCTCCGTCACGCTGGTTGAGGACTACGTCATGATCAGCCAAAGCGCATGAAGTCGTACGTGGCAAGTACATCAACACATTTGACCAAGACGCCACGACACGAGAAAACCAATCGGTTGTCTTGATTCAGATACAAAGGTCGCGAGTCTACAATGCCGTTCGGCACCTTCGACTACACGCTGTTCCTGCGATGTGGCCTCGCACACACTCGCTCTTGCGCACATTTGCTTGCGACTTGTGCGCGCGTGTGCAAGTGCGTGCGGTCTCGCACGTGGTCGCGCTTACGCCGGGCAGTCGCTCTTCTTCTGCGACAGGATCAGCGCCACGATCAAGCCGTAGAGACCGAGCGCCTCGGCAAAGATCAAAATGAGGATCATGTTCACGAACAGCTTCTCCTGCTGGCCCACGGCGCGCACGCCCGCGTCGCCCACCACGCCGATCGCCATGCCGGCCGCGAGACCGCTGAGACCGCAGCACAGACCCGCCGCCAAGTGCGCGTAGCCAGAGTACGAGCCGTACTTGGGCGAGTTCCCGCTCGGAGGGTCGATCGAGCCCTGGATGATCACCGCCACGATCAGACCGTAGATGCCGAGCACACCCGCCATGACCACAGGAATGATGTTGCGCATCGCCAGCTCCGGACGCATCACGCCCATCGACGCAATGCCCACGCCCGACTTGGCCGTGCCGTACGCCGCGCCGAGATCTGTTCACACAAGCACACAGAGCAACAACAACAACAGTCGTGAGTGACTGACTGAGCGAGTGAGTGCAAGTATACATGCACTTTTGACAAGACCATCACACAATGAGGCCACGCAGCGAGCACGTGACCAAGTGACAGATCGAACGACCAAGCACACGACCAAGCACACGACCAAGCGACTACTTGCGCTAGCTCAAGCGTGCACGCGCACTCGTTTTCACACTCGTTCACACCACACACACCACACAAACACACACTCAAGAAACGTACTTGCGAACACGAGCGCCGAGGCAACGCCCATGAAGCCAAAGAACGACGCCGACGACGGGCACACGTCTGCAACCAGTTGAGCCAGCATCTTGGATTTGAGGGTGTTCTTGATGTGTTTGTAGATAGAGAGGAGAGCGTCCGCTGTTTCGACCAAGCACACATATGTTGGTTGGTTGATTAGCGCACATGTAGTGTAGACAAGACACACACACATGTGCATGCGCGACGCCGCACACAACACGCGCGATCTTCCTCTCGACTCGCACGCACGCACCTGCAGTGCTGCTGCTGCTGCTTGTTGGTCTTCTGTTGCTGCTGCGCGCTGGCGGAAAATGAACGCGCTCGATAGCCAAAAGGGCGACGACAAAGAAAAGCTCGCTCGCGTGAGGTTTTTCGTTTAGCATACAGGAATCAAGTGGTGCAGTGCTGAAAAACCTCGCCTCGCGAGTCGTTTCTCGAAACATGAAACTCCTCGACTTGAGCTTAGTTTTTTATTGCGCTCTTAGATCCTAGCTCGAGTTTGTTTGTGATTGTTCTAAACAACAGATCTTTGAACGGATGCTCATGACCGACCGAATAGAGTACATGGCCGTGAAAGAAGGTATGTTCATTGCGTTCGTGGTGGCGCTATGTTAATGAAAGCGAGCGCGACGTTCGCAACACTTGAGTCTTCATTCAAGTCGGGTCTCGAAAAGATCGGGTTTGTATGTAGACCACATTTTTTGCGTGGTCCACCTGCATTACCTGTCTTTCATCACTATTGCAACAATCCGCTGCTGCCACTCGAACACAAGCAACACCAACAAGCTTGAGCAAGTTGCTCAAGACCTGCTCGCACGCTTCGACGGGCATCTGCACGCACGTACCTGCACGTTCAATGGCGGAAGAGTACCGCCAGCGCCTCGACAACAACGTCGAGAAGCTCGTCGAGAACTTCAAGGGCCTCGTCAAGACTGCCAAGATCAAGGACAAGACCAACACTGCGCGCGAGGCGTACCAGAACTCGATCTACGCCACGACGCTCGTGCAAGCGAGCGAGTCGCTCTTGCGCCTCGTGTCAGAGATGAAGCTCTCAGTTGCGCTCGGTGACTTTGAAGGCATGAACCAGACCGTCGACAGCACGACCGAGGACCTCTTCAAGCGGTGCGTTGTAGCATGACCTCGTTGCTCTTTCGTGCCGTTCGGACAATGCACTGACGCTGTCCATACTGCGCTCATACTGTGTCGTCCATGCTGCACGCAGCTGCGATGACGTGGACGCGCACATTTCGCACTTGAGCTCCGACATCTCGTCTGCGCTCTTTGAGCTCGAGAACCACTACTACCAGTCCAAGTGGCGACTCAACCCAGACGACGCAACGAGTCGTCAGTTGTCGTAGTGCTGCACGTGCATCATCGACTCGCAGCATCGAGACCGTCCTCATGGCGAATGAGCGAGTGCACAAGACACCATAGCGCTCCTATTTAACCTCAGCAGCACCAACAGCAACAGCCGTCGCAGTCACTAGCCTCTGCATCCACACAGCCACTCGTACACAGACAAACGAGAGAGAGAGAGATTGACGAGAGATGCTGCCGCAGCTGACGTTGCCATTGCGCACACGTGGCTAAATGTTCAAGTCGAGGTCGACGCCGTCGAGGATCATGTCGACGTCAATCGCCATGTCGCCGTCAGTATCGATGTCCTCTTCCTCCTCCTCCTCTTCCTCCATCTCTTCTTCCTCTTCTTCTTCCTCCTCTTCGTCGTCGTCGTCGTCGTTTGTATCATCGTCGTTCGTGTCGTCCGCGTCGTCATCAGCGTCGTCAGTGGCGCCGCTAGCCACACCAGCAGTAGTAGTAACGATCGTAGGCGCCAGCGGAGCACCGACACCGTTGGAAACAGCTGGGCTCGCCAACGCAGCAATCGCTGGCGCTGCTGGTGCTTGCACGCGACTCGCTGCAGCGCCTGCTGCAGTGTTGACAGGTGCAGGCACGTTGCTGCTCGCACTAGGACGCGCAGCGACGCCAGCCGGTGCTGTCGAGACAGCGCGCGCACTCGGAGACGGTGGGATCGGCAGGTTCTCCTTCACGCGCCACTCGTTCAGACGGCGCTGGTTCTCTTTCTCGGTCATGGGGATGTAGCTACAGACGCCAAGGCGCAGGCAGAGAGCAAAGCAACGACGATGAGCCTCAAGCGTACACGAGAGGCATAACAAGCAAACGAACGGCCACACCACCCACCTCGCGCGCTGTTGGTCCGTGAGCTTCTGCCACATCTCGCCCAGGATCTTGGACGCGTCCTTTGCGCTCGTGTTCGCATTGTCCGTCATGATCTTCTTGCGCCACTCGCGGCAGAACATCAGGAACGTATTCACGGGCTTCGGCGGTCGGTTCGCTTTCACGACTGGCACTGGGGCCGGTGGCGCAGCGATCGCAGTCTGCGAGTGCGCGCGCATGCGCTTAAAGTCTTCGCGCTCGAGGAGCGGGATGTCCTCAGCAAGGACGAACTTGACTGTCGGCTCCCACGACGGCGCATCCGCGCGGTCGCGCAGTGGCGCCGACACTGGCGGGAGTCGCGTCACGCGCTCGCGCAAGCCTTCGCGAATGAGCTGTCGATCCAACACCACAGATCAGTTTGTCCGTCAGTCAGACAGTCGGTCGTGGCCTTCCAACAGCATTGATGCAGCCACTTGACGTACGCGAGAGTAATCGCGGAGTTGCTCGCGGATTGTCAGAGCCACTTGCGCTTCGAACTCGCCACTGAGTCCCTGGAGCACACATCCCGACACGAACACGATACGTCAGTACAAGACCGAGTTCTTCTCAGTCGAAGTCGTCAGCTCAGAGACTTGCGAGTCGCACCAGCTCTTCGCTCAGCACGCGCGCAAAGGCCTCGGGCGAGTTCCGCGGGTTACTGAGGTCCCACTGCGCATACACACACAACGAACACACGATGAGGAGCTTGCTGTGAGTGCCGCACTCTCGTTGACGGACTGATCGTGTGAGTGAATCTAGCAGCAGCAGCAGCAGAAGACGATGCGAACCTCAAAGCGGTCGATCAAGATCGTGTCGTTGATGCGGATGTTGATGAAGATCGGGTGGAGACTCTCTCCTGCGCTGGCAGCTTCGTGCCACGGCAGCGACCGCTTGCCTTTCTCCACTTGCGCCTCGATCTGACTCGCGATGCGCTTCCGGAACGACTCGGGCAGGTCCAAGTCGCGCACGAGCGTGTCTGCAAACGTCTCGTATGTGTAGTCCCTCTCGTGACTATCGCCATTCAGTCAGTCCGTCAGTCAGTCATGCACCAGCAACAGTGAGCCGTCTTCGCACACACACTGAGAGTGCAAGCGAGAGAGAGCACTGACGCACAGGTTCCACGAGAGCGAGTCGATGTAGCGGTACCCGTCCACGTCGACGTCGATCCGAATCGGGATCAACAGCGTGTCGCTTGGTGGATGCTGGAGGCAGTAGACAAGATCAGCTCGAGCTGACTTACATAAGCGATGGACGCGCGCAAGCACACACCTTGGGGTAGTCGTAGAGCTTGCGCTGAATGAGCACGGCGTCTGGGATCCTACAGTCATCGCCACGCGTCATGAACTCCTTCTCCACAGGCACGTTCGTACTGCGCTCTCATACTGGAAAGAGCAACAACATCTGCACGCACTTCTTCGATCCCTTGACTGCGCTGTTGTTCATCTCTTCGAGTCGCCGCTTGAGCTTTGGCGAGTGTCCTGTTGGTCCGGACACTGCCACGAAAGACAAGGTCAGTCAGCTAACGCTCGAGAGACACAGAGCGACCGGAGAGCACGGCAAAGCAGCACGTACGCATCATGTTCATGCTCCCTTTCTCCATGGGCTTTCCGCCTCGCCGCCGGATCAGCCACGACTCCATGAGACCGTTGATCTAGCGCGACGATGGCCAACAGCAGCAGACGCACACAGTCACGAGCAAGACGACAGCGATACGTTAGGTGCAACCCACACGACAAATCGTCAACAACGGAGGTGCTGCAGCACGTACGCGTGACACGTTGCCCTTGTAGCGTCCGAGCATCCACTGCGAGAGCATGCTCGCGTTCACGCCGCACTCTTTCGAGACGTCGATTTGGCGCAGACCAATGCGGTTGCGCAGCGTCTCGACCTGTCGAAGTATTGCATCGCAGGCGCATACACAGTGAGCTTTGCATGCAGCAGTCGCAAGAGGAAGAGAGCGAGTTGTGCTGTGAGGATGTAGCGCCACATGTACCTCTTGGGCGAGCACGGCGCGCTCGACTTCAGCATTGTCCTGTAAGTGGCGCAGAGCACAAGTAACAGCGAGTGCAGCATCAAACGATCGAAGTGAGCACGCGGTGCAGTTGTAAGCAGCGGTCGCGCATGTGTTCGCACGACTGACGGAACGCACCGGCTGGAGGTGCGCAAAGTCTCGCGCCGACATGCTTCTAGCTCGAACGCGCACGCTGCTGCGATGCTTACTGCTGCTGTCTTGACTGAACGAGTGTTGAGCAAAGGGCACTGTATGTACCTTGAATAAAAGACTCTCAACGGCCACAGTGGACTTGTTGAATAGAAGGCTCAATTAGCACAAAAACGCTTTTTACGAGTGGCAGAAAAGTGATATTACTTAGTGCTAATTAAATGTTGGCAAATCGACCGAAAAAGGAAAGAGCCACTTGTTGTCGTCGCGACAGAAATTCGAGTTGTCGTAGTCTGATACTTTTGTGCTTGAGCTTGCACGATGGTGCGTGCTGTACGCGCTTGTGTCGATTCGCCTACGTGACCAGGATAGAGAGCTCACGCATACACACACAGCCTGCTGCGCGCGGGTACATCCAAGCTTCACAACTCGATCGGAAGGCGCGAACTGAAAACAATGTGTGACAAGTTGTTGTTTGTATACATATGTGGTACACACCAAATGCGAGAAAATGATCGGCACTTTTCTCACGTGTAACTCGCTTCACTATCGGGCTTCAAACAGACGAATTTCGAGACTAGCGTTTGACATGTACTGTAAGCTTTGCTATGATGGAGTCGAAATGTACGGACTGAGTTGTATCGGTTTTCAAACAGGGGACTACCACATACATTTTTTCATATGTAAGTGGGTCAACGGTAATTCATAGGTTCGAAGCTATTCGTTGGTTACCTTTATCGTACATTCATCGTACATTTATGTAACTCTTGTGTAACGTTGTGTCGTCACGCGCGCGCTCTCTTTCGCTCTACAACACACACTTGCGAAAAAGCACTCGGCGCTACTGCTGCTGTTGCTGCTGCTGCATCGGCTCGAAGCCACAACACCAAGATAGAGAGGAGCGCGCGCGCGAGAAGGGGGACTGCCGACGCGACTGCGTCGCTGCTTGCCTGTCACTGCGCCACCGACATACACACACGCGCTTGCAGCGCTGCGTTGTCGAGCGAGCGCGTGAACGAACGCTAAAGCGATGGACGACCATCGCTTCTACCCGGAAGAGATCACAGAGTGAGTACGAGTGTGCGTGAGCGAGTGCGCTGCTCGAGCCGCTGCTGCCTTGACAACAGCGCTAGTGTTGCAGCGATGTTGCTGTGAGCCATGGATCATGCGAGCGAGTATGCGTGTGCGTACAGCTGCATCGTGTCGAGCTATCGATCGCTCGACTTGCACATGCACGAAGCGAAGAACGGAGAGGAACGCTGAACTGACGATGCATTACGATGCGATGTGTGCTCGTGACGTGCTGCAGACGCGAGTTGCCGCCATGTGAGGTCGACAAGCTCGACGACATCCTGCTGCAGCTCAAGACCACGCACCCGACTGTTCGGCTGAAGACGCTCCGCGACCTCACTGCGAACGTCTGTCGTCACTACTTCGTTGCTTGCTGTAGACGCCCGAGTGTGCAACCGCAGCCGCTTGTCTATGGACTGACAGCCGTATTGTATGGTGCGTGCAACTGTGCAGGATGGCGCGTACGTCGTGAAGCTGCTGGATCTCTTCGACATCTGCGAGCTCGACGACGACAAGACCGTGCTCCATCGGATATTCGACATCTTCTACGCCTTTGGTGCGTGCGTGCGCCAGTGGCGCTTGCGGCCACTGCTTGTCTATCGGGTGCTCTTGGCAACTGTGCTCACGAGTGTCGAGTGTGTGTGCAATCGATGTGCAGTGGAGCTGTGCGACCGCCGCTTGATCGAGATTTTGCTGAGCGACGCGAACTTCTTGTCGGTCGTCGGTGTGTTTGGGCACAACCCGGGGCTGATCCGCGAGATGGACTTTCGTAGCGCGCTCGAAGGCACCGATGGCTTCAAAGAGGTGCGGATAGCGCATGTGCTGCTGCTTACTTGCATGAGTATCTGAAGCTCGCCGTCTGCTTGCGTCCTTGTTGTGCCACTTGGATCGTGCTGACAGAGTCGCATTGTGCTCTGCTCATGTGTGTGTATGGTCGCTAGGTGATCCCGATCGACGATGCTCGCGTGCTCGAGCGCGTGCACATGAACTTTCGGATCCACGTGATCAAAGACAACGTGCTCTCGCGGTCGCTCCCGGACTGCTCGGTGATCATGCTCGAGCACATGGTGAACGAGAACAACTACTACATCCTCTCGTACATCTCGGACGCAGAGGAGTACTGGCAAAAGATGTACGTCGCTCGCTTGGCTCGATTACGTACTCGCAAGTGCTCAGTGTGTCCAGTACTCACGCAGATGTGATGGCGTGCGTCGACAGCAAGGAGCTGATCCGGAACAAAGAGTCGCGGCTGAATGGCCTCGGATTGCTGAAAGAGGTGATCCAGCTCGTTCGTGTGATGCGTCCGCTCGACAAGCTCCCGCAGCGCCGCGACGGCTTCGGTGCACCGCCAGTGTTTGGGACGCTGATAAACAACCTCTTTGGCGACGGCGCGATCTTTGACGCGTTTGGCGCTGTGCTCGGGTCGCCCGAGTCTGAGATGAACGAGATTGAGCTCGCAGTCGACATTATGAACATCTTGGTGTTCTACCAAGGCCCAGAGCGGCTGCGGACGCACCTTGCGAGCGAAGGGCGGTGCGTTGCGCCACCTGCGTCGGATCACGACCGCATTGCGTGGAAATCCGGGTCGTCGCTCTTCACTGCGCTCCTGCTCGTGTTTGAGCGATACGAGTCGACGCGCGTGCAGATGTTCACGCTTCTGAAAGAGATCTTCAAGGTCCCGCTCGGTCATGTACGTCGTGTATGGATGTGCTACTTGCGATCTGAACATGATGAGCGTGCGTTGTGTGCTCACAGGCACTCTGACATGACATGCGCTGGATATGTTGGATCGATCCAGGACGACAAATTCCTGAGTGTGCTGTATCCGAACTACATCACGTGGCTCCTCCAGCCGATGAAGTACACGTCGATTGCGAACGAAGCTGCGCTCTTTGCGCTCCACGACAGCATCATCGAGCTCCTGACGTTTTGCACCGAGGCGCATGGGTACCGCGTCAAGTACCTCTTCGGTCGCCAGCCCATTGCGTCGTACGTGGAGCAGATGCTGCGGTCGAAGAACAAGCTGTCGGTCATCCGTGAGTCGCACGATCTCGACGAAAGCTGTGAGGCACGCGTGTGAACTTGGAATGGCTCGACTCACGTCTGTCTATCGTGGTTGTGTGATGCACAGAGGCGGTGAAGTTCGTGCGCGCATGTGTCGCGCGCGCCGAGGCGTTCTTCTCGCGGTTCCTCGTCCAGAACGACCTCTTCACGCCGCTCTTTGCGCAGCTCAAGCGCGGGAAGCGCAACGACTGCGCTGTCAGCTCGGCCATTCTCGAGCTCCTCGCGTTCATTGAAAAGGTGCGCTCTCGTCTGTCATGGTCGTGATCACGTGTGTGTGTGTTGCCATTACGGATGTACATGTGGCGCTCACTGTCGTCTTGTGGTGTCTCTGTCAATACGATGCATGCGCTCTAGACCAACTTGTCGTCGCTCGTTGAGCACATCTACACCAAGTTCTACGAGGCGTACAAGGACGAATGTCCGATCGTGTTTGACGCGATTCGCCTGCGGTACGAAGACTCGTTCGGCGCAGCGTCGAATCCGCAGACGCAGACGCTCGTGCTCGACAAGATCAAGTTTGTGCAGCAGAACGCCATGGACGACGACGAGGAGATGTATTGGGAGAAGGACGACGAGCCGACGGATTCGTTTGTCCCGACGCTCGCGAAAGCGAGTCTCTCCGAGGTACGAGCGCGACGTGGGTGTGCATCAAGCGCACGTGTGTTGAGGATGCTGATAATGCATGTGCTCGTGATGCAGGACGAGATCTCGTGCCGAGACGCCAGGCCGCCAAAGCTCGTCGACTACAACGACGACGACGACGACGACGATGACACGGATGCGTCTCGGACGTCGCTGAAAGACGGCGACTTGCGCGACCCCGTGACGAGTCCGCCCTCGAGTGTTGTGAGTGCGAGTGACGACGACAACGACGACGACAAAGAGCTGGAGCTGCCAGTGCGTGAGACGAAAGTCGACGACGACGCGACGTCGTTCTTTGCTGGCATTGCGGCGCAGAAGTCGACAAAGACCGCTGCGTCGCTGAAGAAGGTGCGGTCGCCGAAAGTCAAGAGCATGTTCCAGAAGATCTCGTGGAAGCAGGGCGACAGCGCTGTCCCGAAGCTCAAGCTCGACGACTCGAGCAGCGCAGACAGTAGCAGTGCAGACAGCAACGCAAGCACGAGCGCAAGCATGGTCAACGGCAATGACAGCGACGTGCACGACAGCGAGACGTCGGCGCTGTTAGCGAAGCGCAAGTTAGAGTTAGAAGAAGCCCAAGGCGCAGAGGCGATTGTGAAGAAGTCCAAGACAGGCACGCCTATCAGCTCCAGCTAGTCGAGCGCGAGCACGCGATCTAGCGCCTAGACGCATGCACGCAGCAGCGGGTTAAGAACATCAGCACTCGACATCATAGAGGGGGAACAATCACAATGAACGAGCTCACCGACGCTGCTCATCCGCGCGCTTTCGCACTCGCAAGATCCGCTCGATCGCTGCTTTCGGGATCGCTGCGTCTTCAAGGCGTTTCCTCGACAGCGCAGCTTCAACGTCTGTCTTCAGTCGCTCGCGATCGAGCACGACTCGCTCGCGCACTGCCTGCGTTCGCAGCATCTCGACCTCTGCTGCGAGCTTTTCGTGCAGCAGTCTCCCCAGGCGCGCGTTGTCGTCCTCGAAGTCGTTCCCGCGCTTGCGTTTGCGGCTCGCACTCGCGGATGCGTCTTCCGTGTCGAACGCCCGCAACTCGTCTTGGACGTGACTGAGAAGCTCATTGAACGCGCTCGGGTCGTCGCTGTTTGGCCGCTGCTGCTGCTGCAGTGCTGCGATCCGAGCTTGCAGCGATATCATCAGGAGCTGTACATTGCTTGTCGACGGCATGGATGAAGATCCTCTTGGTTGAGCGCTCAAGCTGCTCACTCCAGCTAGTGTCGCCTGAACTGGAGCTGGCTTCTCTTGTCCGCGTTTGTTGTTGCTCTGTGGTTGCTGCTGACTTGACGTGCTGGTGTCGCTGCGAGAGCTACCGGACTCGATTGAGCGATGTGTGGCAGACTTGGCTTGACTTGCGCTGTTTGACTGACTTGTGGGCTCGACTGCGTTGCACACGCAAGCATACATGGGCACACCATGCGTCAGTTCACTCCGCACAGAGCAGGATGCTGCCACGCAAGCACCATTACCATCGTCTTGGCTCGTTTGCGGTGACACTAGGTCGTCGTCTGGTGCTGTGCCGAGCAGGAGCTCCATCAAGTCCACCTCGGTTGCTGCGTCTGTAGTCAAGGCTTGACTTGTACGAACGCGTGGACTCGAGCGTGCACTGTTCACATCAACCGGCGTCTTTGCAGCCTGCGTAGCAGCAACAGAGGTGTGACCTGAGTTCGCTTTCGGCAGTGTCGGTGCTGCTCGAACATGCGGCACCACTCGTGGTGGACGCATGACGGGACGGAACGTCAGCCGCGCAACGTTTGCTTCAGTGACGAGTGTCGGTGCTGTCTGTGGCGCTGCATTTGTTGCGTCTGCGATCACAGGAGTCGGTGCTTGCGTCGCATGTACTGCTTGTGGCGGCTGCGCTCGTGCCGATGGCGCTGGCTTCGTAGTGAGTGCACTCACAAACGAGATTGGTAGCGCTTGAGTTGCGGTTGACGCTGGCGGTGGTTGCTGAGCTGCTCGTTGTGCAGCTTGTTCAACTGGTCCAGACGATGCTGTCGTACTGGCACTGGCAGGCTGTTGACGTGCTATCGCAGGATCGCTGACTGTGCTGGCTGCCCCATCCGCTCTCACTGGCATGATTGATGCCGGTGCCATGTAGCTCTGCAGCGTTGGTGGTGGTTCGCGAGCAACTGGGGTTGTCTGCACAGGCGCACAAGGTGGTTGCTGATGCTGGAGTGATGGCAGCGACGAAAGATCACACTGCTGCGGTGCCGCTTCTTGTGCTGGAACAGGCGAAGCGGCATCTGGGTCTTGCACACAGTCCACATTCGTCACGATTGCTGGTGGCTTTGCACGTTGGCGATACGTGCGCTGCGGTGCTGATGCTGTGAGTTGCAATGGCGGTGCGATCGTCGTCGTTGACGATCGGTGCAAGTGCGAGGTCGCGGCTGATGCTGATGCTGCCGGCGCGCTCGCTCGCGAAGCACTCGCGACTGTCTTGTGCGCATTCCGCGCAATCACCTCTTGCATCGCCTTGTTGATTGTCTGCGAGCTGCGCTTGAAGAGCCGCGCGAGCTCGCGCACAGACAGCCCCTCGGTCTTCTTGCTTCGGATCGAGTGCGCCTCGTCCGATGTCACGGTTCGCTTGCGTCCCATGCTCGCTCGTTGCGTCTGGGCTTCTTGAGCACTTGTAGTGCAAGCAATGCGCTGTTGAGTGCGGAAGAATGGCTCGAGCTCACTGCTTTCCCTTCACGCGGCAGTCCGCACGCGAGGTTTCCCTTGAAGCAGATTGACAGGCAACATGTTGCACCGAGCTTCAAGTCCTACATGCACAACAATGCCATTCTAATTTAGTTTACTGAATGTATGTTGGTAGACTTGAGTATATGTACAATGACAAAATGCTGTTGCGCTTTTGAAGAGGGCGAGCAACCCTTTTGACAATTGCTGATGCTCAAAGCAGCGACGAAGGTGGCGGCGGTGTCGGTGCGAACGATCACGAGCATGGCGACGCAGCTCATCGACATTGGCGCGAACTTGACGGATCCGGTGTTCACTGGCAACTACCGCGGCAAGCAGCGCCACGTGGTACAGTTGCTGCATCGCAGTCATTGCACACATTTGCGTAACACAAGAGCATGGAGCACGACTGACTGATTCACGCACATGTGATCGACTGACGGATTGACGCCGCGAGCTAGAACGACTTTGATGCCGTGCTCGCGCGCTCGAAGGCGTTCAGCGTCGAGAAGATCATTGTCACAGGTGCGAGCGTATTGTACTTGAGTCTCCTGCCACTGTAGCTGCACCGACTCACGCCATCTCGCTGCATCGCGTTGCCATCACGAACAAGGCGGGACGCTCGAGGAGTCGAAGCGCGCACTCGCGATCGCACGCAGTGCAGCAACACCTGCGCTATATAGCACTGTAGGCGTGCACCCGACGCGCTGCGGCGAGTTCACGCAGAACGACGACGGTCTCGACGCTGACGCGTACTTTGCTGCGCTCGTGGCGCTCTGTGGCGACGGCATGCGCGACGGCCGCGTCGTGGCGATCGGCGAGTGCGGGCTCGACTACGACCGACTCGAGTTTTGCGACAAGGAGACGCAGCGACAGTACTTCGCCAAGCAGTTTGAGCTCGCGGAGCGCACGAAGCTGCCGATGTTCCTGCACAACCGCAACACGGACGGCGACTTTTACGGTGCGGCGCTGTGACCTCACGCCTGCTAGGTGCTGCTCGTGTGTAGACGGCGCGCATTGGCTGACGAGGTTTGATGCACTCCACCATGCGCGTGTCGGCTACTCGGTCGCTCGCTGTAGCGATGATCGCGGAGAACCGCAGTCGCTTCACAAATGGCGTCGTGCACTCGTTCACTGGGAGCACAGACGAAGCGCTCAAGCTCGTGGAGCTCGGTCTCTACATCGGTGCGTGCGCTGCGCTCGCTGCCGACGGCGCGCCAGGTTGAGTGTGTCGACCATGGCTGAGCCACCTTACGTGCTCGTGCGCTTGCGTGCGCGTAGGGATCAACGGCTGCTCGCTCAAGACTGCGGAGAACCTCGAGACGGTTCGAGCTATTCCGACCGAGCGACTGATGATCGAGACTGGTACGTGCCTCGACTTGCGTGTTTCACTGGACGAGAACTGTCGGCACGTACGCGCGGTTCTTGACTTCTCCATTGTGTTTGTTGCTGCTTCTTGGACTGAAGACGCGCCGTGGTGCGACATCCGAGCGACGCACGCTGGGTTCGAGCACGTCAAGACGACGTGGGCGTCGAAGAAAGCCGACAAGTACGACGCCGAGTGTCTCGTCAAAGGCCGGAACGAGCCGTGCACGCTCATGTGAGTAGCATACGCGCTCAACCTGCTGTGCTTGATCGCGTGGACTGCGTGACACTGACAACTGGAATGTGTGTTGGACGGACTGTACTTGCCCTTTGCCGCTCGCTAGTCAAGTGCTCGAGATCGTGAGTGCCGTACGTGGACAAGACCAAGCAGAGCTCGCAAAGGCGATCTACGCCAACACGTGCCGCGTCTTCTTCCCATCGTCGCAGTAGCCGCGTGTTCGACAAGACACTCGACGACCATGGACGCGTGCCGACGACGCTGATGATCAAAAGACGTCTTGGACAAACCGACCGCTTTGCACCATGTCGTCCAGCCACGTTGTTTGTGCGACGCCATCGCCACTTGCGCTCTCTTGGAAGACTTGCCGGACGCTTCGAGCCATAGCCGCACTGCCGCACACAAAGATCTTTGCGTCACTGCTTGCGCTCGTCGTCTTGATGATCGCACTGAGATGCGCCTTGACGACGTCTTGCACAAACACGCCAGCGCGCTCGTTGCTGCCGCTGAACGCAAAGTGGAGCGCGACAAAGCCATCGCGCTCGAGAGCTCGGAGCTCGTCTGCAAACAGGATCGACGCAGTGTTCTTGCAGCCGTAGAAGAGCAAGTTGCGCGCCGGCGCCACTGGAGCTTGCGAGTCCTCGTTCAGGCGATCAAACTCGAGCTTGCGATGCACGAGGAGCGCGCGCATCGGCGCAATGCCGACACCGTTTGCGATCAGAACCATCGGCGCAGCGATGTCGATAGGCGCTTTAAACGCCGAGCGCGTGATGCATGCGCGCACGAGGACGCTCGACACGCTCTTGCGCTGCAGATCGGCCATCACGCGGCGCAAGTAGGTCGCGGAGAGTCCGTGCGGGTCGCTCGGTCGCCCAATGTTCACGGCGAGCTCGAACTGGTGCGCGTGGCTCAAGTGCGAGCTCGCGATGGAGTAGAGACGCGGCTTGATGAGCGGCGTGATGTTGACGAAGACCTCAAATGGGATCTTGAGACTCGGCGCGAGCTCGAGCAGTGCGACGATGCCTCGGTGGCGCTGTGTAAACTGCTCCGCGAACGCTGTAGACCCGTCGATCGACGCGAGTTGCTCCAGCGCGTCTCGTTCGCTATCGTTTGAGACGAAGCCTGCTGTGACGCGCAGGAACTCGCGCGAGACCGAGTTGAGCTCGAGGAACTCGGTTAGCACTGTGCGGACTGTGCATGGTGTCGCAAACGGGAGCTGCGTGCGCTCGCTCCGACACAGCTGCTCTCGCAAAGGCTCAGTGTAGAGTTCGATCCACGTGTCGAGGTCAAAGTCGAGGTGGGCTGCGACGCGCTCGACCGTCTCGGTGTTGTTGTGCGGTAAGTAGCTGAAGGCGTCGCCGCACTCAAACGTGAGGTCGTCGTCCATGAGTGCGACACGAACGAACACGACTTGGCTCGGATCATCAAGCGGATCCGTTGCCTCTGCAGCTGCTTGCTGCACGCTGTCTGCGCTCGGGCGAAGGATCGAGATCGACTGCAGACTCGCGGCCGGACGTCGAGTGTGCAGCGCATGCTTTGTCGGTGCTGCGGACGACTCTGGAGCGGTGCTCGCTTGAGTGCTGTAGTTCGCTAGTCCACTGGAGCGCCGCATGACTGCCACGGTCTTGAGAACCGCGCGACAGCGAAAGCGCAAGCGTACGGGTTTGTTGTGCTGGTCCACGACGACAGACCGCGCGGTCTTTGAGAGGAGCGGGTCGCGTATCTTGAACGTGCAAGCTGGTGGCAACGGCGAGAGCTCGTCCTGGCGGTACTGCTGCATGCGATTGAAAGACCCTGATCGCCGCGGCTGAGTGAATTGGCGAGCCGACTCTTTCTGCGGCACCTCCATGAGCAGTGAGTCGTTCTCGAACGCAAGTGCGCGGATGTTGTGGGGCACGATCGGGAGCTGATACAGCAATGCCGGCTTCCATCGCATGAACGCTGCACCGATGTTGTCCGAGACGTCGCCGAGTCCGAGCGAGCACAGCCTTGCTCCGCCGAGGACGCTCAGCCGCGCGTCGACGAACTTGCCCATGGCGTTGTACGTGAGGTAGACGGAGCTCCCGACACCAAAGACGGCGTACTGGAGTCCGTTGAGGCGACCGCGGCTGCGCTCAGGACGCTTTCTGCGGCTCCACTGGAGCAGAAACCGCAGCGGAGACGATCTGGTCGCAACGACACTGGAGGTCGCCGAGGCCGTGTCAACTGGAGCACTAGTGCTCGCGCACAAGCGCGACGCGTTCATACTCGTAGCTGCAATAGAATCGACAGATGTATCACTCACAGCAGATGAGCCATGGGCATGGTCGAATGGTACTGGCGCTTGTGCAGTTGCTGTCGTCGTCGTCGTCGTCTCACTCGCAGTGACCGCGTGCTCCTGCGCTGCTGCGGACCGTTCATTCGAGGCTGCTGGCGGCGACGACGCAGCGCGGAGCCACTCGTAGAAGGCCTCTGCGCTCGGCGGCGCGCTACCGGCAAAGTGCGTCGCCACGACAAACACAGCCGCATGTGTGTGCGTGAGCTTGCCAGACGCAGTGAAGGTGCGCTCGCTAAAGTGCTCGAGACTCTGGAGCGTTGTATTCACGCCGCGCGCAGCGACGTCACGTGCGAGCTCGACTGCTAGCCGCGCGGCTGTACCGGTGAGCGAGCCGTAGTAGATATCAATGTCAGTGATCGTGGATGTGAACACTTGCGACGAGCGGCGGAACGGCAGCGAGAGCTGCTTGCGCGAGCTGCGCGCGAGCTGCCAATGCTCCGACTGCTGCGTCTCGGACTCGGACACGAGCGACGTCGCTACTTTCGTGGACCTTCGCATCGCTTTTGCGCGCTTGAATGCAGCCGCTGGTGTAGTCGCTAGCGCTTGTGCTGGCGAGTTGGTGTCCGTCAGATGCTGCTGTTGCTGCTGCTCGTGTGACGCAGTGACCGACGATGACGATCGTACCGACTGCTGCTTGCTACACTCGTGCTGCACTGCCATTGCTGCGGGCAGTGGCTGACTGAGCAGCGTTGTCATCATCGCAGCGCCAAGGCGAGTGCGCTTGAACGTACCAGTCGCTTGCCAGTTGCTCGACTTGAGCAAGCGTTTCTTCAACGCTTGCTCTTTCGATTTGGACTTGACCCGAGTGGCCAAACAAAGTGGCACAACAAGAGCTGAAGCTCGATATAGGCTCGCTAGTTGACCACCATCCATCCCATCCATTCTCTCGGACGCTCTCTCTACTCTCTACTTCGAGCTTGGAACTCTGTTGTTGGGTTGGATGCAGTGCCTCTCGTGACGAATTCGCGAGCACACTCGAGTCTCGAGTCTCGCCCATGAAGTAGTCTCGTGTATTCATTCAACTGGACTCAATCGATAGCAGCGGTGCCCATACGACGATATCGTTCGTCGCCATGCGCAACTTGCGTACGCAGGCAAGTCGCGAAGGTGCGCTAGCTGAGACTTTGTAGCTCAAGTGAGTGGTGCAAGGTACTGGTTGGTTGTTCATGAGCAGCTCAAGTCTCTGCGATTTGCCAGAGCAGCTCTGGATGCGTCGTCCGCCCAGCACATCCGATGACTTGATGCAGGCTATTTTGTGTTCGCATCCAGATCGGTCTTGAGCCGGCGGTCTTGAGCCGGCGGTCTACTTGGTGTCGAGCCGTACTCGATTGCTCGGTCGCTTGCTTGATCCGGACGACGTTCCACACAAGTGTACTCGCGTTCTATTCTGTGTCACCGGGCTGCGATCTCTGTCAGGATCGGTCGTCATGTTTCAACACTCTGGCCGCGGTCGGCTTGAGCGACGTGAGATGAGATGAGGTGTGTGTGCGCGTGTGCGTATGTGGGTGGGTCGCGAATAGCGAGCACGGTACGTGGAGCTTCGAGGTACATACACGACTGACTTACTTGCATCCTCACTTGAAGCGTACAACTTTGTACGAAGTTCTAGTACTCTGGTCGAGCTGAA
The DNA here is from genome assembly GCA_003730235.1 of Pythium guiyangense. NCBI lineage: Eukaryota > Oomycota > Peronosporomycetes > Pythiales > Pythiaceae > Pythium > Pythium guiyangense. Next base: position 693,273 of record QXDM01000045.1, on the reverse strand, counting down.
CAACTTCGAAGTCGAGACGACGACGAGGTTGATTGCGCACGAACTCACGATCGAGAGAGCGCCCATGCAAGGCGGATCCATACGCCAGCTTTGCTCGAGCACATTCGTATTCGCGGTGGAGTTGGTACCAAGGCTAGTTGCACTCAAGGCATTCAGTCACTTGCTCTTCATCATCTGCACACGAGTCGTACATTCACGAGATCGAGCGCATACAGAACGGGAATGTGAAGCAGCACTTGCATCGAAGCAGCACTCGAGCAGCACTCAGTACCTTGGACTTGGATGTGAACAATGCGGTGTGCTTGCTCGAATGGTGTGTTGTAGTGAACCCCCTGAAAGGAACTTGATATACATATAGTATTTTCAAGTGGTCTCCTCAATACCTACAAATTCCTATACTCTCCTGGAAACACACTTGTAGGAAAGTGTAGATATCGTGGAGACCATTTGAAAATAGTATAGGTATAGTAAGAACAAGTCAAAGTGTGACAGACTCAGTGTCATCACCTGTTTCTCGCGTGTGCGAATGTTAATAGAAATATCAAGTGTGCTTTCCGATACGACTCTGCACTTGCCGATTGTATGGATACTTTCGCTCCATACTAAGAGTAACTTCAAGCGATTTCGTCGCCCCTACGTTCGTCGAGCATTGTGAGTATGGAGCACACTTTGGAATCTCGCGCGCTGCACGCACAACCGCTCGCTCGCTCGCTCCAAGCACCACCAGCTCCTCCTCCTCTTTCTCCTTCACCACCACCACCTCAACACGCACTCGTTACAATGGCTGCGCCAGTCGACCACTCGAACCCGATCACGCTCTCGCGCTTCATCCTCGCGGAGAAGGAGATCCAGACGAACGCCGACCTCTCGATCCTCTTCTCGTCCATTGAGCTCGCATGCAAAGTGATTGCGAGTGCCGTGCGTCGCGCGGGTCTCACGGGTCTCTACGGCCTCGACGGCTCGGAGAACTCGACCGGTGACGCTGTGAAGAAGCTCGACTTGCTCGCGAACGACATCTTCATCAACTCGCTCAAGGTGCGTGCACGTGTCTGCAACAGCATTGCATCTGTGATTGATCGCTTGGTGTCATTGCATCAGTAACAAGTGCGCAAGCGCCACGTGCTCACACAATGTCGCTTTCTGTGCATGCACACGGCAGTTCTCGACCAAGATCGAAGTGATGGTCTCGGAGGAGAACGCCGAGCCGATTCTCGTCGAGAACGCGTCGGGCGGTGGTACGTTGCGTCATCATGACGCGCATGCTCTTGGTTGTCGCCTCAGCCACACACTACGTGCTGACGTGCAATGGCGTGTGTGCGCTTGCTCTTCTAGCCAAGTTCTGCATTGCGTTCGACCCGCTCGATGGCTCGTCGAACATTGACTGCAACGTCTCGACCGGCACGATCTTTGCGATCTACCAGCGCGAGGCGAACGCGTCGGGCGGGTGCGTGCTCTCTACTGTTTGCTCGTTGTGCTTGTGCTTCCTCGACTCACGCATACTATTGCTGCTGCTGCTGCTGCATGGGCACATCCACACGTGCGCAGCTTCAAGGACATTCTCCAGCCAGGCAACAAGCTCGTCGCGGCCGGCTACTGCATGTACGGTAGCTCGACGCAGCTCGTGCTCACGTGGGGCAAGGGCGTGCACGGCTTCACGCTCGACCCGACGATCGGCGCGTTCATCCTCTCGCACCACGACATCAAGATCCCAGAGAACCCAAAGACCGTACGTCCTATCGTCCATGATCTCTGCATGCGCGAGCCACTGCGCGGCGTGTGCTGACGCTGAGCGCTTGTGACACGATGCAATGGGCGTCGTGACGCAGATCTACTCGTGCAACGAAGGCAACTACTCGCTCTGGGACGCGCCGACGAAGGCGTTTGTGGACGAGTGCAAGAACAAGCCGACGCCGTACTCGGCGCGTTACGTCGGCAGTATGGTCTCGGACGTCCACCGTACGCTCCTGTACGGCGGCATCTTCCTGTACCCGGCGGACTCGAAGGTTCGTCTCTCGCTCTCGCTTGATCGTGACTGCTTGACGCATGCGTGGCGCATGACTGACTGAGTGTGTCTCTGTGTGTGGCGATTGCGATGCGAAACAGAGCAAGTCGGGCAAGCTCCGTCTGCTGTACGAGGCGAACCCGATGTCGTTCATCGTCGAGCAGGCGGGCGGTCTCTCGACCACGGGCACGCAGCGTGTGCTCGACCTCATTCCGGTACGTCTGTCTACACCCTGTCACTCGCAATGGCGAGTGCGCGTACTCACACGTGCGATGGTGACACAACAGACGAACATCCACGAGCGCTCGTCGATCTTCCTCGGTTGCAAGCGCGACGTCGAGCGTGTGATCTCGCTGTACGCGCAGCAGAAGAAGTAAGCGCAGTCGCTGCCATCGATTCGCCTGCGCTGCTGCTGCTTTGACACTGCAGCCTCGAACGCCAGTAGTCGCACGAGCACCACCACCACCACCACTGTCTTTGCCTCATGCAACAACAACAACAACGCAGTCTCGTGCGACGTGCAACACGAACTTGTATATTCGAACCTGCGAGGCGCTGTCTGACGTGCGCATGCTGACAGTGGACAACGTCCTGTCACCTACTGCTCACATGTCGGCGACAGCGTACTTGTACGCCTCTTCGCTCACGGCCGACTGCTTGTTCTGACGCAGCAAGAGCTTCTCTTCCCAGCCCGTGCCGCGCACGACGCCGTCCCAGCGATAGCCAGGCTGGATCCCAAACCGGTTCGGCGGCGCTGGCGGTCCAGCGTACTTGGGCTTGCTCGCTGCGCGCTCCTTGCTCTTCTTGCTCTTCTTCGTGCGCTTCGTGCTGTCGCCCAGCGCGTCCTCCTGGAAGACTTTGCTGTTGATAGGGTCGAACGCGCGCACGCGCTCTTTCCGGAGCTTCTCGAGCTCGGGGTCGTCCTCGCGCCGCGCAAACGGCGCCTGCTTGATCTGCGCCATGCGCTCGCGCTCACTCGCGAGCTCTTGCTTCTGGACTTTGCCAGTGCCCCACTCGTACTCTTCGCGCGCCTCGCGCTCGCGCTTGCCGTCGAGGATCTCTTGCTGCCGCACCATCTCGTTGAGCATGTCGAGCTTCCGACCGCGCTTGTCGCGATACACAGTCTCGGCATTCGCACCGAGCGCCTGCGCGTCTGCGGTCCGGAGCAAGTTGTTCTGCGCCTGCTTGCGCGCGTGCTCGGCCGCGAACTCTGTCGCAGTGAACAGACCTGCGCGAGCTGGCGCCTGATCGTCTGTGCGCGCTTTCGTCGTCGATGGAGCAGTAGCGTTGTCAGCGTCTTTGCTCGATGGCTCTCGTTGCGTCGCTGGTGGTGCTGATGTTGGTGCACGCGTGTCCGTCGCTCGGCTCGTTCGGTTTGCAGGCGACGGCGATCGCTTGCGTCGGTCGTCGCGAGCACGTGAGTCCTCACGCCGTGTCTCTGAATCGTGCCGCGACGACTCACGATCGGGCGAAGCACGGCGACGGCGACTGCTTGAGCGAGATCGCGAACGGCGACTGCGATCGCGTTGACGCTCACGCGACCTCGACCGACTGAACGACGCACGGCGTGAACGGCGGTCACTGCGCCGCGGCGATCGACTGCGACGTCGCGAACGGTCGTTGCTTCGCGAACGCGAGCGGGACGAGCTCTTGCGACTGTCGCGACGCTGGCGGCGTGGTGGTGACGGATCGGATCCTGCTCGTCCACGCGTCTCTCGCTCGCCCGTGCGTCTCGCTGACGATGCGTGGCGCGCAGACACTGGAATGTCACGACCAAGCGAGTCAGTGCGGCGGCGGCGAGTCGACTGCGACTCGATCGGAGCTCGCACTGGCGACACGGTCGTCGCTCGCGTGTCTGAGTCTACAGCACGACGCCGTGGTGGCGATGCATCGACGTCATCATCCTTTGAACGAGCAGCAGCAGCTGTCGCTCGGGGCTTTCGAGGCGGCGATGCGTCTTCGCTCTTGCTTGCGCGGCGGTCATTTAAAGCGTCTCGTGGTGTTTGGTCTCGACCGCGTCGAACAGGAGATGCATCGCTGTCGTCGCCGCGCGTCCGCTTGGCTGCAGAAGCGCGCGCACTTGGTGCTTGACTGCGTCTCGGCGGTGACGCGTCATCGTCCGATTCGCTGAGCTTGCGACGGCGTTGCCGTTCCGTTGGCCGCGGACGTCGCGGTGGCGACGCATCCTTGGTTTCGCTATCGTCCTTGCGGGCACTCGTGTCGCGACGGCGACGCGGCGGTGACGCATCATCGTCTGCTTCGCTATCGAGACGAGGGCGTCGGTGCTGAGGTGCGGCGTCCGTCGCAGTTCGCTTGCGTGGTGGAGAGCCATCGCTGCTGTACTTGCGCCGTGGTTTGTCAGAAGCAGGAGCGCCAGTCGATGCAGCGGCACGCTCGCTCTCGCGAGCTCTCGCTCGGCGCGGCGGTGAGAGGTCGTCGTGCGCTGCTGCTTCGCGGCGCTTCGTGTGCAGCTCCTCGAGGAGCTCCTCGGCGTTCACATATACTGGCAAGTCGCTCATGTCATCGATGATCTCTCCGTCTGCAACGACAACAGGTCGCTCCTCTGCGAAAGCGCAACGCACAACGACACACAGTGTGCGAGCAACACGATCCGCTCACAAGGGTGTGAGCGACGGACAGTCGCTTGCACTCATGCACCACGTACCGTCAGCAGCATCGAGCTCCCACTTTTGCTCGATCGCGTCTCTGCTTGGCGCGTCTTGTTCCCACTCGTGATCTGCGTCGACGACTCGGAAGTGGCTCTGCGCGGCAGACGTAGTCAATCCAGTCGACGCTTTCTTCTTCTTCTTCTTGCGCAGCTTCTTGTCGCCCGCGTCTGATTCAGTAAGCGACACAATGGAGACCACTCGAACGAGTGAGCAAATGATATCGCATCAAATGTATCCTAACGATAGCATCAAAGACGCACCCGGCGCAGCAGACATGTAGCGCTGGAGATACTCGAGCTTCGACGCCATCACGCTCTGCTTGCTCGACCAACACACTCGCTTTGCTGTTTTGCTGTTTTGTTACAAGCGGCGCAAACGTGATAGTGATAAAACACAGTGGCGCCTACAACATATCAACGACGTGTGAATATCAAAATGACCACACATCGACTGAAACAGCAACGCAAGGCTGCTGTTGTTGCCATGGGAACACTTCCAGCGAGCTTCCTGTTGTGCAAGTCATGCCCTTCATCATACGACTGAAGCCGCAGGTCAAGACGCAAGGTAGTCGCCACAAAGCCCATGCAATCTAAAGCCCCCAGTTCGGCCCGTTGTTGTCTTGGTCGCGGTTGTTGCCATTGGAGCCCTTCCAGCGAGCTTCGTGTTGTTTAGCTCCAGCTTCTTGCTTGGGGCTCTGTCACGACTACAACGAGTGTGTGCACTTGCCATCTCAACCTTTAGTAATGACCGAGTAACTCGAGTCAGCTACATAGCCAGCTAGTCACTTCCTCGAGTGCACTCATGCACTGTCGTTGTGTCGAGTAGAGCTCCAAGTGCTGTCTACTTCTTCTTGCCGCCGTCCTTCTTGAGCTCCTTCTCGGCTGCTTGGATCTTCATCTCCACGATCGACTTCTCCATCTTCTTGTTCTGCACCGAGAGCTCGTCGTTCTGCTGCGTGAGCTCCGCGAGCTTCATCTTGCTGTCGATCAGCTCGCGCTGGAAGTAGTCATTCTCCTGCTCGAGCGTGTCGACCTTGGCGCGCCACTCGGCGCTCAGCACCTGCGCCTCTTCGCGCTTCAGCTCGACGTGCACGCGCAGCTCTTCATTGCTCATCCCGAGCTGCGCGAGCTCCTCCTCGTGGCTGATCGTCGTCTTGCGCTGCGTCTCGAGCGCGTCTTTGAGTGCCATCGTGCGCTCCAGCAGCTCGTCTTCTGCCTGCTGCTTGGACGAGCGGAGCTGCTCGAGCTCGTCCCGAAGTGACGCGGTCTCAACCTTGAGGTCGTTCACTTGGCGCTGCAGCTCCGCCTCTTTCGCTTCTCCGTCTGTCTCGGTCTGCGCAAGCTTCTCCTCGAGCTCGTCCACGCGCGCCTGCAGCGCCTCGTTCTGCTCGCGCAGCTCGTCCCAGCGCGTCTGCAAATCCTGGTTCTTTGCCACTGCTGCGGCAGTCGCTGCGACGCTCGCAGCGAGCTCTTCGTGCTTGAGCGCGTGCAAGTCCTGCTCTGTCGCAGCGAGTTGCGTCGAGATCTCGCGCACTTGGTCGCGCAGCTGCTCGATCGTCATCTCGGCGCTGTCGAGCTCCTGCTTTGCGCGGGCATGGGCGTCCTCGGCGCTCTGGAGCTTGCCTGCGAGGTGCTCCTTCTCGTCTGCGAGTTGTGCGATCGTCTCCTGCGCACTCGAGATGTCGAGACGCGCGCGCTCGTTCGCAGACTCGGCGTGCTCGAGCTTCCCGAGCAGACTCGACTTTTCGTCCTTGAGCTTGGTCACGACGCCGTCGAGGTGGCTCAGCTGCTGCACGAGCTTCTCGTTCTCGCTCTTGACTTCGCTCAGCCGCTCTTCGTGCTCGTCGTTCTCGTTCTCGCCTTCAATGTCGTTCGCTACAGGCGCAGGTGGTGGTGTCACCGATGCAGCAGCCTTTGCGAACGCCAGCGCTTCGTCCTTCCGGTCGATCTCAGCGACGAGCTCGCGGGTCTGGCGCTCCAAGTCGCTCACTTGCGCGAGCAGCTGCGTGTTGTCAGTGCGGAGAGACGCGATCGCGTGCTTGAGCTCGTCGCGCTCAGTGTGGAGCGCCGATACCGAGTGCTTGAGCTCGCTGATCTCTGCGAGCAAGTGCGGCTCCTGTGCGTCCTGGTACTCGTTCGCAGACGACGCGTCCGAGTCATTGTCGCTGTCGTTGCCACCGTTCTCTGCTTCTGCTTCTTCTTGTTCTTCATCACCATTGTCGCCGTCACTCGCTTTCGTAGCAGATGTGCGTGGCGCTGGCTTTGCAGTCTTGAGCGCTTCAAGCTCTTGCGCGAGCTTGTCGTGCGCTTCTTTGAGCGTCATGTACCGATCAAAGTCGACGTGCATGACGCCGTCGTTGTCGCTACTCTCATCGCGACTGGCGTTGGTGCGAGACAATGCCGTCTTGGCTGCTTCGAGCTCGCGCTTCAGCCGCGCCACGTCGTCTCGCAGCTCATCGTTCTCGGACTCGACGCGCTCTCGCTCGAGCGGCGCTGGTTCTCCAGGTCGTCGACCATACACATACAAGGACGCTCTTCATCGTCTTAGCCGTTCTCACAGTATGAACAGCAGCCGTGTGTATTGATCTGACGTGTGTAGGACCTATGGACTGAGAGCACCGAGTGCCGTTGTCCTCACTGCTTGAGCATCGCGCGCAGCACAAACGACATGAGCGAGCCTGCCGTGAGCCCGAGCGAGAGGATGAAGAACATGACTGTGCCACCGAGCTCCTTCTCCTTGTTCGAGCGCAAGAGGCGCGGGTAGTGCATGAGCGCGAGCGTCGACACGAGTCCGTTCGAGACGGCGCACGCGAGGAGGACCCCGAGCGCGACCACGTCGCTGCGAAACACAACGTGCGTGATCACAGCGCCGTGCTCGTTCCGGAGGTTACAGAGCATGAGCAGCGGGAAGAACGCAAAGCGCGCGAGCGACGCGCTGTACACGCGCGTGGCGCACGTGCTGTGCCAGCGCGAGGCGAGGAGTCGACCGACAAAGTCGCCGGCGTTGAACAGAATGAGCGTGAACGGCGTGAACAAGTCGCGGAAGAACCGGCCGAGTCCTGGGTTCACCGAGTGGATCGCTGACGTGATGCCAGGGAACACGGCGAGCGTGACGACAAAGACAAAGAAGATCGCTGCAGCGTAGTACCGGACTGTGAACGCGAGGTCAAACAGGTCGACCTTGCCGCTTGCAACGTGTGCGCGTTCGTCGTGCTCGCGCATCGAGCGCTCGTCTTCGCTCAAGAGCGTCTCGCGCGCCGAGTCTTCCGTGTCGAACGCGTCGTGGAGCTTTGCGTCGAGGTAGTCGCCGACGGGGTGGTCGACGCTGTTGTAGTGCTGGAACATCGCCATGCGCGTGAGCACTGCGAACGACAGCACGCAGGCGACGAGCGTGGCAAAGACCATCGTGAAGTAGATGAACGCGCACAAGTCGGCGTTCTGGCCCATGACGTGGAACACCTGGAGCAGCACAGGGCTGCCATCAGGCTTGGCCATGAGGATGAAGAAGTTCGAGAGCGAGACTGCGAGTCCGGCCATCGCTTGCCCTGCGACGACTGCCTGCGTGAACTTTTGCGGGAACTTGGCGACGATGCGCATCATGCCGTCCTGCATCATGGTCGTCGCGCACGCCACGACGAGAATGCTCGTCATCGTGAGCTTGAAAAAGTCGTCGCCTGTGTCGGACGAGCAAGCAAGCAAACGTGAGACCAAAGATGTGTGGAGCTCTATCGACGTCCACGCACACACCATACATACGCACCGCTGTAGCCAGGAATGCGCGTGAGCAAGCAGTGCCCAAAGATGATGCACATCGTGACGACGAGCGAGAAGAAGACGGTGTTGACTGCGCTCGGCATGCGGTCGCCAATGGCCACGGTGCGCACGAGCATCGAGAGGAGTGTCGAGATGTTGAACGCCATGCTGAACCAGTTGAGGAATGACTCTTCAAAGTCCGTGTCTTCGAGGCGCTGCTGGAAGTACTGCTGCGCCGTGATAAAGACGTTCCACGGCAGCGACGAGCCCATGCCGACGAAGAAGAAGATCGCGTACACGACGTGCGCTGCTCGCGCGCGCTGTGCGCGACTGCTCTCGTTTCGCATGCTGCTTGTAGTGGTCACTTGTGCGCACGAGGGCTGCGCCGAGGTCTAGACGAAGCACGCTACAAAGACGCAGAGCGATGCAGACGTCGATGAGAGACGCAGAGGCAGATGCAGCAGCACGAGGTGTTTGCTTTGAGCTGCTTGATCGAGGTGCAAGATCTGCTGCTTTTTTCTTGGCTACTTTGTGTTCAACGAGATCATGCTGTTCGAGAGGATATCCTCTTTTATAGCATAGCTCGATCGAGTAATCAGAAACAATGTGTTTATGAAATGCAAGTACACACTGATATTTGTCACTATCGACATCGTCACAGTCAAACAGAGAATTCGCAGCGGCTCATCGCGACGTCCAAGAGATCGTCGCACCAGCAGCACCTCCGCCGCGATCGACACATCTGCTCGCGCGTCGACGACTGGATCTGTCTGTCTGTCTGTTGGTCTCGGCGCAGACACTCGACATCACAGCTGCTCATGGCGATGTCTGGCGCGTTCTTCACAGTCGCAGTCGAGTGGACTGACTCGGACGACCGCGACGACGAGGACTACGAGCCCGAGGACTCGCAAGAGGAAGAGGACGACCAGCGCTCGGGCGAGAGCGAAAGTGAACACGAACATGGCCGCCGCGCTACTCGCGTGACCACAACCGCTAACGCAAGCGCCAGTGACGACGACAGCGAGGTTGAAGAAGAGTGGGAAGAGCCGGAAGACGAAGGCGACGACGAGATGTCGCCTGGGTCGGAAGAGATCATGCGTGCGCTGCTGCAGCAAGCGCTGCCAGAGGACACGCGCGCATCGATCGAGCGCATCTTTGGCGACGAAGCGTACTTCCCCATGATGTTTGCGCGCTCGGAGCACGAGCAGCAGCAGAAGCGCGACATTGTCGACGAGCGCATTGCGCACCAGCTCCGGGGCTACACGGACGACCGCATCGCATCTGGAGCAGCAGCAAGTGTCGGGAGCGACGGTAGCAAGTGCACGGCAGCGCTGCCGTCGTCGACGTCCAAACACTACCCGCTGCACTACCACCGCACGAACAAGAAGCGCATGTTCCACACGCTGTGTTTGCGCGAGCAAGTGGGCGTGACATCGAACGCCGAGGCGATCAAGCTCCAGGAGACGTTCATGCCGTTCCAGCAGAACAAGCACTGCCGCGTCGTCGACTACGTGCGCGACCGGCTGTACTGTGGCGGCTTCAACAGCACCGGCGCGTCATTCCTTGCAGCAGGACAGCGGGGCGAGATCTTGCTGTACGACACGGTGACGTGGCAGCACCAAAGCGCGCTCCCGGTGCGCGACGTGCGCTGGACAGTCACGGACGCCAAGTTCACGCCAGATGACCGCAGCGTGCTCTACTCGAGCATCAACACGAACGTGCGCATGGTGAGCGTCAACTACGAGCACGACGGCCGCGAAGACGTGTTCTGTCTCGCAAAGCCCGTGCAGAGCGATCGCGACGTCCAGTATCTCCACATGAACCGCTTTGGCGTCTGGTGCATGGACGTGAACGCGTCTGGGACCGAGTTTGTCGCCGGTACGTCGAGCAACAGCGTCGTGCTCTACGACATGCAGACCAAGACGCCGCTGTGCCACGTCGAGGGCCACGACGACGACGTGAACGCGATTGCGTTTGTCGACGGCGCGCTGCACACGAACGTGTTTGTGAGCGGCTCGGACGACCAGTTGATCAAGCTCTGGGACCGCCGCGTGCTTTCCGAGTCGCACCCGAAGCCGCAAGGCGTGTTCCCCGGCCACGCAGATGGCATCACGCACATCTCGTCGCGTGACGACGGGTACTACTTCATCTCGAACTCGAAGGACCAGAGCTGCAAGCTCTGGGACATTCGCAAGTGCTTCTCGTCGGACGCGCATGAGAAGTTGCCGTACTACCGGCGTCCGTACAACTGGGATTACCGGTACCAGTCGTACCCTGGGCGGAACCGCTTGCCAGTCACGCACCCGCACGACATGTCTGTCATGACGTACCGCGGGCACATGATCATGGAGACGCTCATTCGCTGCCACTTCTCGCCGCTCCACTCGACGGCGCAAAAGTACGTCTACACGGGCTCGGCCGACGGTCGCGTGTACGTCTACGACACGATCACGGGCGACCTCACAGAAGTCTTTTCAATGAAGCCGAACGGACTCACGCGCGACGTGCGCTGGCACCCGTTCGAGCCAACGATCGTCTCGCCGGACTTTTACGGCAAGCTCTGTATCTGGCAGCGTTCCGAGCAGTGAGAGAGTGGAGGATGAGGAAGCGCTGGTGCTCGGCTTGTATTGCTACTTGAAAGAGCACATGAACATGCTCTCATATGTGTTCGCATCGCACGAGATTGTTGTTGTCGTCAAGATAGTTGTTGAAAGAGCTGAGACTCGACCGCCCAGCGGCAGAATGTAAACCAATGTGTCAGACAAACATGCGAGCGCGTGCTAGTGCCCGGTTGAACGCATGAGTGTCCACGCGCCGAGCAAAAGAGCGTGAGCACGAACATTGTGTGCTGGTGCCTGATTGAGCGCATGAGTGACAGAGAGCACAAGAGCACGAACATTGGGTGATGCCTAGTAGTACCGTAATCTTCATGTCAAAGGCGGTCATAGGAATGCTGAGGTGAACAATAAAATCCAACATCAAGAGGAAAAAGCAAAATATGCTGCTGATAGTATCAATAATATTGCAAACACTGAAGGATAATCGCAAAATATCACTTAACAACAATAACATTGGCATTTTCATGTGATTGGAATTGGAGAGGTGTTGAGCTACTATTTGGTTATGGGAAGTGGTAAAACTGAGAACCAATCAGCACCAATCATTCGAAACTACACACTTCGCAGAGCTGAGTCGACTTTTGCCTCCTCACTCTCACTGCTATGTCAGCGACAACGCTCGCTGCTCTCTCTCTCACGAGAGCAGTGCTTCTAGATGTCTCTCCTTCGTCGATCTTGCGCTGTCCGAGCACACTTGGATTCAGCCTCCGATCACATTACTTCTTTGGCTGTAACTTTAGCCACCTTTGCTGGTGCTTTAGCTGCCTTCACCGCCGCCGCCGCTGCGTTGTTGGCAATGCACTTTGTCACATTGTTGCAAAATTGCTTGACATTGTTTTCCGCGCTGTCGTAGACGAAGTCCCTTATACAGACTACCATGTCCTTCGGGAGAGCCGGTCCTCCAACAGTTTTCTCCAGCACCTCGACATTGCCTTCCTTTGCCAAGACCGAGAAGTTTGTCGAGACGAATAGCCGGATCCGCCCATCGATGATACACATCTGGCTTGTCCAGAATGACAGCTGACGTGTGACTGACCAAACATAAATAGATATACAGCGCAAAAGACATATCTATCGGTGCATTATTTGCGATGGAGGGGGTCAGTTGTACAGGGATGCCGTGAGCTGGGTGACGCGTGACCTCTGCGACGCTGCTTGGCGACACTACTTGGTCGCCATACACAGGCAGACGAACTTCCACTGTCGCTGCCGCCTGTGCTAAAACTATCTCTGATATTCGTAGCGACAAGTACCAAGCAGTTGCGAGCAGCACGAGGCTTCACACGTCATTGATTGCATGAGCCATCAGAAATGCAGTACCTCTTCGCATGTCAGTATGTACATAATCAGTCAAATACTGTGTGTGGTGGAGCCGAGCCATTCGATAAATGTCCTCTTTGAGACGCCGCTGTTCCTAAAGTAAATGATGTTGTCGAGGTCGGCTCGCGTATTCTTGCGCAGTATGTGCCCAATAGTTGACACTGGCACAGGCCACTCAAGTCTGCTGCCAAGTGATTCGGTCAAGCGCTCGTGTCTTTCGTGCTGAGCTCGATGGTTTTTTGTTGAAGTGTTGCTTTGTCGTCTACTGGCGGCCCAGCGGGACGATTGATGATAGCAGGCGGCTCATTGCGCTGATTATGGACGCCGCGATGAGCGCCTCGCGTGATTTTTATTCGCGTGCTGCTTTGCAAAAGCTGAAATAGCTCTGTACGAGGCTGATCTCGTTGCTTGGTCGTCGTGCGTGCGTACAGAGAAGCTATAACTCGTCGTGTGATGTTTGTATTAAAAATATATATTGCAGGTTAATATGAATTGTAAATGACAGATCATGCAGTTTTGTAGAAATGTTTACTGGTGTGTTGTGCATGGCAGCAATTTTACAGTGTACAATATTATTAACATACGTCATCAACAGTCCCAAAACTAAAGTGCACGACAAAAGTCTTGGAAATTTCTTGTTTCATTTCAAATATTTTTGATTTTCATCGGACAGAGCTGCAATGAAGCTGGATTAATAGCGCAATTAAATACGGTTCGAATGCTATATGTCGATCATCGAAATACACAGTGTAGCCAGCACAATGGCAGAAAATGTCATTTTCGAAATATTTCAACGATGCGAGAATAAATGGAGAGGCGTGGTAAGATTGGTATCAAAATTGTAATTGTGGTCAAACGAGCTCGAAAACACGTAATTTAGATAGAACACATTGCGTACACCAAGCGAACAAATTTCCAGTGCCTCCGAAGCTGTTTTGCGATGACGGCGTGGCAAGAGATGACGGCGAGCGACGTCGCAACTATCCTCGACCTTCGAGGCCAAGGCGAGAGGCTGCAGGCGATTGCAACGCGTGTGCAGCGCAGCGTATCGACTGTGTCACGCGTCATCAACGGCGAGAGAGCCTCGAAGACCAAACAGCGCACGGGAAGGCCTCAAAAAGTGTCTGAGCGTGAGGGCCGGCGGCTGGTGCGCGCGGTCACGACGCGAAATGAGAGCGCCTCTCAAGCCCGAGCGAGTGTCGGTGTTGACGCATCGGTGCGCACCGTGCAGCGCGTCCTCCATGCACACCCTGACGTGTCTTGGAAGAAGAAGAAGCGGACGACGGTGATGACCAAGATGCACCAAAAAGGACGAGTCGCATGGGCGAGCGAGAGAGCAGCTTGGGGCGCGAGTGAGTGGTCGCGTGTCGTGTTTAGCGACGAGAAGAAGTGGAACATGGATGGGCCGGATGGCTTGCAGTTTTACTGGCATCGCGCGGGGCAGCCAGAGCGATGCGCCGTGAAGCGTCACAGCGGTGGAGGATCGGTCATGGTCTGGGGCGCATTCTCTGCAGCCGGCAAGTCGGAGCTCAAGTTCATTGAGGGCAGCCAAGACGCGCAACGCTACACAGAGACGCTTGCCACGCACTTGCTGCCGTTCTTACGCGCACACCACGAAGAAGGGCACGTGTTTCAGCATGACAACGCGCCGTGTCATCGCGCTCGACTTACTCAAGCATGGCTGCAGACGAGCAACGTGACGACGATGAGCTGGCCAGCGATGTCCCCGGATCTCAATCCGATCGAGCACCTCTGGGGCATCCTGACGAGAACCGTGTACGCGCACGGTCGCCAGTTCTCATCGCAGCAAGAGCTCAAGTCCGCCATCACCCAAGCGTGGCGCGATCTCGACCACTCAGTCATTGCCAACTTGGTTGCATCGATGCCCAAGCGCTGTGCAGCTGTCCTCGAGCGCAAGGGAGCGTTTATTACTAGTTCGTAAGCTTCAAACGCAGCGTCCTCACGTTCAATACCAATCTTACCACGCCTCTCCATTTATTCTCGCATCGTTGAAATATTTCGAAAATGACATTTTCTGCCATTGTGCTGGCTACACTGTGTATTTCGATGATCGACATATAGCATTCGAACCGTATTTAATTGCGCTATTAATCCAGCTTCATTGCAGCTCTGTCCGATGAAAATCAAAAATATTTGAAATGAAACAAGAAATTTCCAAGACTTTTGTCGTGCACTTTATTGGAACCATTCACAGTTATGCTGTCCCAAAACTAATGGAACAAACTTGAATTGAATTGTCTATAGAAAACGTATGGTTTCGCTGATTGGTTTTGCGGGTAAAATCGCGGAATTTAGTTGAGATAATTCATATCAGTTAAAATCAGGGCGCTTTGGTCCACATTTTAGCTCATTGCGTGGTCATTTCTGCGAATTACGTTGACTTATGCACATGACCAGAACGACAATGAAACAACAAGTCGCTTGGTGGTACATTTACATTGATCAAGGCTATTTTCGAAAAATGCGCAACGAAATCATGAAGGCTCCATAGTTTTGGGACAGACTAGTATAATAGTCGCTATACAGCATTGCCGCTCAAAATGTGAGAGTGTAGGCAAGCTAAAGCGCCTTTTTCTCTTGGCCCAAAAGCATCAATGTCACACTTGACCAAGTCAATCGCGATAGTTTGCGAACTGACACCAGCCCACGTGTGAGTGGTAAGCCTCGCAATGAGACGTCGGCGCTCGCTTGCGGCACGGTTCGTCGACGCGATGCTGTAGACGCAAAGACCGCGAAGTTTGTCCTTGAAAGGCTTTACGAACGCAACGTCCATCGGCTGCGAGATGACAGCGAGAATGGGGGATCACTTTTGATCGATGAAGAAATTGACAGATGAAAATCACTCTTTTCGCTCCTGTCATTGGCTATAATTTGATGGATGTCCGTCAACAATTTGTTGACAGATTGGTTTTGATAGTGGAAAATAGAGAAACGATTAGGCTGTCTTGTTGCCATAGTTGTACCTCACTAAGACGCCTGCGACCTCTACAGCGTACTGCACTTCAGCCGCGAGCTTGCAGACCACGTTCTTCGTGTGCTCGCGAAGCGTCTTCCCTAGATGTGTATAGACGGTACGTGCAAGCACACATCGTATCCCCCCTCAAACCACACAATAGGTGGGCAATAAAGTCAGACTTTTGACATCGTGGCAAACGAAGAGTGCGCACATGAGCAATTGCTGTCAAACACGGCACACCCATTCTGTATGCCAACAACAACGCTCAGAGTGCACCAGCCATTGTTCGACGTGCAGTGCGGTATGTCGTTCTTGTTTAACTGCACTTGTTGACTAATTCGAGATAAAATATTTGAGTATTGTCTAGTAGCATTTTTTGTTGAAAGGGACCGCGGGGGCGTCATCTTTACACGATAATGTTTTGTTCATTTGTCGTCGACCAATATACCACACTAAATATTGAATTGGCACTGGTATGGCACATGAATCAGTTTCAACTCAACACAATTGTGGGTGTCAACCACACCTGCCCTTGTTCTACTCGCTTAGACACGCTGCATATATGTTGTCTATAACACCTACCTGTGCAGCTCTCGCAGCGCGATCGGGCGCGGCTATTCAAGAAGCAAGCATCATTAAGGTACGACGTACTAGAAGTTTGCCGACAGCTCCCATCGAGCAGTGCGACTGACAGAAAAATGCAATCGAGACTTGTCACTTAGTTATGCTAAGGAGTATGTGTCAGGTACATAATATGTACAACACTTCAACAACTGTACTGCCATGCAATTATGTGTGCATTCTGAATATATTTTGAGAGGAGCGAATTGCATGATACAAACATTTTCATAGTATTTTGCGTAACATGGACACTTTAAAGCAAACTCACCAATCAATCAAGGCGATCAAGGCGGTCAATCCAAACGGGAAAATGTCGGCTTGATTGGCGATTATTGTTGTTATATGTAATATAGCAATTATACAATTGTTCCAGATTGATTGGTAATCTTGCTACCAATTCATCGCAATAGCTTGCAATAGGTGTCGTCAGTTGTGATTGATGGAGCGATTGATAGATGACTGTGTGCTTAGTGTATTTCTGTGATAGGCGGGATATTTGACTGCCGACGGTCACTTTTGACGATGAATGGCGGAGAACGAAAGCTCTGGGAGCTCGACGCAGTCAGGGGCGGTGGCTAGACGTCTATGGACGTCTTGCTCGACTACATAACCAAGCGCGGCAACTACGACAGGTGACGAGGTGACCCGGCGGCGCAAAGCAAGGCACATGAAAGAAAGCATATGTCAAGAGATCGTCGCTCTCATGCATTAGCACGGCATCATGCACAGACACACACGCGATGTGCGGTCCAAGATCAACGACCTCGAGCGCACGTTTCGCGATGCTGTCGACTTGTGATCCAGTACAGGCGAGGGCATCATGGCTGCTCGAGGTGCTGAAGACATTCGAGCCAAAATGAACACGTTGTGCAAGCACTACGACGTGCTCGAGCCAGTCATACTAGATCGCGCATCGACTCGCCCAATCTTTACAAACGAATAATGTGCCGCTAGCAATGAGAGCCATGGCGACGACAGCTCCAACGAGCACGCTGACGCAGAGCAGGCGTCGGTCATCCCAGCCTCAAGCGAAGAGATACCGCCAATATTTGCGCCATCGGCTCGAGCGAGTCCTATCGTGCAGCGCAACAAGCGCAAGTTTAGTGTGATCGAGCTTTGGAAGGACATGAGCACGGCCAACTCTGCTGTCGAGCGAGAGCGTATGCGTCTTAAAGAACAGATGTTGGCGCTGAACGAGCTCCGCGCCCAAGCCGAGGCAGACAAGATCGCTTGCGAGGCTCGCGTCCTTCGGATCAAGGCCGCAAAGCAGCAACGTCTTGCACGACAGGCTATGAGAGATGCAGGTGTGCCAGAGAAAGAGGTCTAAGCGCGTTTGCCTTTACACTAGGAGTCTGTGGTCGAACATGTGGCTCAATAGCTGTTCATGGCGTTGACCTCGTGTTGCAACTGTTCCTGCATCTATACTGTGTCCGTGATCAATGCCGCCCAGGTGCTCGTCCTCCCACTCCATTGTCTCACCTTCGTCGATGCACAGGTTGTGAACAATCACACACAACTCAACTAGATCTAAAATGTGCCTCATGCTGGATCGGGATCGCACAACCTCTCGTATCGACTTCAGGAACTGGAACCGTGCTATGAGCACACCGATTGCGTGCTCGATGCACACACGCATGTTGGAAAGACGTCTGTTGAACATCTCTTGTCGAGCTGGCAGCAGGCGAACCTTCGCGCGCGTGTATGGAGGAATGATCATATCATGCACTTAGAACGCCAAGTCGGCGACGATGTAGCAGCCGTCGGCCACCATCCTGTCGATGTTATTGTACAGCACAGAGTTTCCGAATGCTCGTTGGCCGTGTGTGCTGTCAGAGTACACGTAGAGGATCCGCCGCGTGTGGTCGCAGACAAAGATCGCGTTGATCGAGTACAAGCACTTCAGCGATATGTAGTCCTCGCCTTGAAAGAGCGGCTTCGTCGCTAGCAGGAGGAGAGATCCGCCGACAACGCCCACGCAGTCAGGGAAGTCAAACGAGTCTCGAACGCTCTTGCTATGTCGTGTTGCTCGGTCGCGTTCGGCAAACGTATTTCGTCGTTGCGCAGCGCCTGAATAGCGATGTATGCATCGCTATACATTCTTGTGAACGGTCCCGACAGAACACAAGCCAAGCCGTGACGTGCGCCTCGACGATGCTCCATCCCACGCACGCGCTGAAGGAACTCAAGAAAGTGAACCGCCACTGGCCGCTGTGATTTGTTTGATGTGTGCGTGTTGAACATCGCGTGCTATTTGACTTTATTGTGCAGGCACCAAAAACTCTCTTTTGTCAGGCGATACTCGGTGCGGACTCTCCGACATGCCTTCAATCTCGCTCACGAGAGAGGTGATTGGGCGCATGATGCACGTGCGCGAACTTGTGTAGCGCGCTTGCTCCAAAAGTGCCCGAAGCAGCAATAGATCACACTGCAATCGACACGCTCG
This sequence comes from Pythium guiyangense, assembly GCA_003730235.1. Classification (NCBI taxonomy): domain Eukaryota; phylum Oomycota; class Peronosporomycetes; order Pythiales; family Pythiaceae; genus Pythium; species Pythium guiyangense. Next base: position 674,871 of record QXDM01000045.1, on the reverse strand, counting down.
GCTGGCCACCTTGCCTGGCGCCATCTCTTTGACCGCTTCCAGCTCGAGCAGCATCCCGACAGCATCCAGAGCGGATCGTCTTTGAGTAGGTGATGGCATTTGCTGTATCATTGGCAAGGGCACGTGCAGTTCGTATGTTAGTGGTGCTTGCTCGCGCACACGCTGCGAACATGAGCAAGACGCAGCACAGACACAAGCGCACGCACCAAGGTCGAGTCGTACGTGCTAGAGTCGAGTTGCGGTCGAAAACGATCGAGAGGGAGAGACGAGTGGCTTGACGTGATTGGGAATTTTTTGGTGGACAAAGACGGTACGACCATCAATCGTTCCCTACATCAATCACAACTGACGACCCCTAATCAATCGTGCTATCAACGCACTGAGGGCGTCCGCCTCGTAGATCTACATCGACGCAACGTTCAGATGCGTCCCAAAAGGATATGAGCAGTGTCTCATTGTCATGCTGCACGATCGCCCTTCCAAGCTCTACGTTCCTGTCTACTTTGTCCTCTGCTCGTGTCGCACACGTTCCATGTGCATCGCCATCCTTCGCATGATTCAATCAACAACACAAGGCCCTCGCGACCCAGAGCATCAGATTGAGTCCTTGCAGATTGTATGCGACTTCGAGCCCGCCTTTATTGGCGCAGTCCAAGAGTGCTTCCCAAGCGTGTGAATTGTCCGGTGCGCGTTTCATTTCATGCAAGCGTGCACACGACGCATGAAAGAAACTCCGCATCGCAAAAGCGCACCGCGCGATTGCGCTCCAGCATGGCGTCTTCAACATGCTCACTGTCATTGAGCCAGATGATGCATTGCCACAGATTGACGCTGTTCGATCTGTGCTGAAATGCGACTGTCGTGTGTTCTACCAGACAGGATGGCAGTGCTAGCATACAGTGGCGACTCTCGCTTTACGCGGGTCAATCAACATCAACCTACCTCTTCGAGCGCTCGCCCCTCGCCGCCGTTCTGGCCGCCCATGTAAAGCCTCGTTGGCTCTAGTTCGCTCCGGAGCGAGGTTCTTCAGCAAAGCCAACATGATTCAGCGACTCCTCGCCAAGCCCTCGAGTGTCCTCAACTGGACATCCAGCGCACGAGAACGATCACAGACTCGGAGGCTGGTGAAGAGGCTGCGTTCACTTACCTCGGCAGAATCGACTCGTGGTCAAACAATGGCGGTGTCTACGCTTGGTGCGTTTGCCTTCGTGACAGTGGTTCAGAGACCCTTGGTTGCGAGGAGCTAGCCACCTCCATCCATGAGTATTACACTCACGGTGTAGACTTGTACGTTAGGGCACTTTGACCTATAATCCAAGGATCACTTCAAACACCACTGGCGCTGTGTGTCGTAGAGACGTGGGGCAAGAGGTTGAGTGTCATGATCTTATGGACAACTCTCACCTTCGCATTGCCCTCGACTCAAACGCGAGTGATTGTTGTCACTTGCCGCTTGTGTTTCGCGTGGTTCTGGGCGAGTCGCTGGTGCAAGTCGCCTCTCGTGTGCCGCTTGTGTGTTGCCAGCTCTTCTCTCTTCTTGTGAACTAAAGTCCCCAAGCAACGTCCTTTTGCTATGTGATCGCTTGGTTGTCGTCCTCATGTCTCCTTCGACTCTGTTATAGTCTGTCTTTGCACCACGACTTTGATGTCTTCCAACTTCTTACAGTACTCGAAATCGTTCCGGTCGCACTCGCAAAAATCTTTTCTGTCAGTTGCCGCGTCGACGCACAGCGCTGCAGCACTGAGCTGCAACTGTTCATGCAGCTGCTCGTGCTGCTCTTGGTGCTCGTTGCAGCGCTGTACTTGTCCGAAGCATAGAACTTGACTGCAGCGGACAAGGCAGACTCACAGCTGACACTGCACGCACAGCACGAAATCGCTCGTGAGATGTGTAACGGGGTTGCTGTGCTAAGTACGAAGTAGCACAGCAGACACCCAATAAGTGGCTCAACCTGATTTCTGGACGACCTTGGTCGTCCCATCAGGCAGCTCACTCTTTAGGTTAGCTCCCTCACTTTCATCACTATGCATTTTCCTAATACATAAACCTCAGTTGAAAATACCGAGTTCAGCGCAGTTCCTCTGCGCTTCTCCCATCGCTACCTCGTAAGACCTCGTGCGAGATACGTCACGGAGAGCACTCCCGTGACGCCTGGTAGCACTTCGTAGTCCGTCTAACTGCCAAGATGAGCACGCTCCCGATTGAAGGCGACAACGGAACGTCGCTCAGCTACAGCGACTTCGCGCACCTGACACCCTACGAGTGGGACGCGCTACGCCGCCTCGCTGACGTGTCTGGCCTGACGGCCGTCGCAGCGATGCTGTCCGCGATGTCGCAGGAGCACCGACGTGCCGCTGCGCAAGAGTTCATGGGCCTCAAACTCGCCGACGCGCGTCGGCGAGGCTCAACTCCCGCGGCATCATCAAGGGGCGACGTCGTCAAGCTCGACGTAACCAGCTACAACGGCGAAGGTCCCAACCGACTCGCTTTGAACCGCTGGCTGTGCGAGGTCGACATTGCCATACACGCGCGGCAGCTCACGTCCGAAGTGTCGCGCACCCACTTCCTCCTGTCCAAGCTCGGTGGCCGCGCGAAGGAGTGGGCTTTGGGCCGGCTTGTTGCCGACCCGAACTGCTTCCCAACGCTCGACGCGCTGAAAAGCGACCTGCGACTCGCTTTCGAGCCGCCTCAAGACGAGATGCATCATCGCGCTGCGTTCCTCGCACTCAAGCAGGGTCGCGCGTCCATGCGCGACTACGTGCAACGCGCTCGTCACCTCGTCTCATGCGTCACATCTGCCCCGATCGACATGGCGACCCAAGTCCATGTCTTCATTTCCGGTCTGAACGCTGGACACCAGCGTCTGTATTTGACCCAGAAGCCTCCGGCGTCGCTCGAGGAGGCTTTTGCGATCGCGATTCGCGAAGACTTCAGCATATCCGCCTCGCGGGGCCACCACGCCATCATCCCGCGAGCTGACAACGGCGCCGAACCGATGGAGATCGACGCGATCGAGCACGAAGCGACTCCACCATGCGCAGGCTCTGGCAACAGCAACGGCGGTAGCCGCGGCGAAACAAGCAACAAGCAACTCATTTGCTTTCGCTGCCGCAAGGTCGGCCATCGCGCGGCAGTGTGCCGTGCGCCAGCTCCTGTACTTGCTACTGTTGAGGTTCAAGACGAGACCAAGAAGCCCGCGCATGCAAAAAACGTGGGCTCTCAGTAGGTGCAGGGCGACCTACTGAGCTCATCCAGCGGAGCGTGCCTCCGGGGGGTCACCTTCTTCCAGCCCCACCACCGCTGCGCTTCATGCGCAGCTCTTTGCCACCACCTCAAGCAGCGACAAGCGGCTGATCGTTCTCAGTTTGCACGTCGCTGGCGCGAAACGATCCCTTCGCGCCCTCGTCGACTCAGGCGCGACGAACAACTTTGTACGAGCCGAGGCGCTACAACTCCTGCCCTCGCGGCTGCATGCCCGCGAGCAACCAGGCGCGATGATGGTCAAGTTCGCCGACGGCGAACCGCGGTCGCTACCGCGGCGATCAGTCGAGTTCGGGTACGAGTTCGACGGGTTCAAGAGCAGCGACTCGTTCCTCGTTGTCGATCTTGGCGGCTCGTTTGACTGCATCTTTGGAATGCCGTGGCTGGCGCGCCACCGGCCTGACATCGACTGGCTGAGTCGCACTGTAAAGCCGCACGACATCGACGTCAACGGTGTTCTCGCTCACTTGAGCGATTGCGCGAGCGTCTGGCCGCACGTGGCTGTCGTGGACCCGGACTCCACGACCCTCAACCCGCACGAAGTGAGCGATGGCCCTTTATGCGCGGTTTGCTGCAAAGTACCGTGCGCCACGCCAACAAGACAAGAGATCGCCGATGACCAGTGGGTCACAGTGCGCCGCAGGAAGCAGACCGACCCTGCGGCGAGAAGCGGAGAGGCCCCCGGCCGTTCCAAAGCCGACACAGCACGAGCAGTGGCTCGCGCTACAGCGTCTCAGGCGCGCGAGAGACATCCACACGCGCCGGCTTGGCCCGTCGCGCCGGCGCCGACGTTCGACATGATCCATGTCGTCAACATGACTGGTCACGGCCCGCCGCGCCACGAAAAGAAGATCACAAGCCCGCCACGCGACGCAACCGAGCTCATTCGGCTGCCAGTGATGTCTTGGAAGAACATGCTCAGCGAGATCAAACTCGGCCACATCGAGCAACTGTGCGCCGTCGTGATCGACCCAGCGGATCCGGCGGTCGTTGTCAGCGAGCGGCCTGCCGGAGCAGAGCCGAAGTCCGCTCGCGAAGAACGCTACGCTGCGCAGTCATGGAGCGAGCTCGAAGCCTATGGAAATCCCGTCTTGGATCTCGCCCGCAAGTTCTCCGACATCTTTCCTGACACCATTCCGCCGGTGCTTCCGGCGGACAGGGGCGTGCGACACGAGATTGATCTCGTGCCCGGAACGAAGTACTGCGTGACGCGGCAGTGGCCGCTGCCTCGCGATCAAGTCGAAGCGATCGACGCGTTCTTCGAAGGCCGGCGAGCCGCCGGCCATGTCCGCGAGTCGACAACACCGCACTCGAGTCCAACGTTCTGCGTGAAAAAGGCGACTGGAGGATGGCGCATCGTCCACGCGTTCAACAAGCTCAACGACGCGACGATCCCCGCACAGACGCCGATCCCGCGCAAGGACATGGTCCTCGACGCCATGTCTGGCAGCACGATCTTTAGTACCATCGATCTCACCGACGGCTTCTACCAGATCCTCATGCGCGAGTCCGATGTTCCGCTGACGGCAGTCAGTACTCCCAGCGGCATGCTCTGGGAGTGGCTGGTGATGCCGCAGGGGCTGACGAACGCCCCTGCCACGTTCAACCGCATGGTGTCGCACGTGCCTCGCCCGCTGCGCGACTTTGCCCCGAGCTACTTTGACGACATCGTTGTGCACAGTCGCGCCACCGAGGGCGCGACAGATCTGGATGTCCATCTCGGGCACTTGCGCAAGGTGTTCGAAGCCATGCGCGAGAACAAGCTGTACGCGAACCTGAAGAAGTGCATCTTCTGCGCTCCCGAGATCCCGGTGCTCAGCAGCTACGTGAGCGCGGAAGGAGTCCGCGCTGATCCCGAGAAAGCTGCGTCGATCGTCGCGTGGCCGGTACCCTCGCGACCAAAAGGAGCTCTGGCAGTGGCTTGGGCTGGCGAACTACCTTCACCACTACTCGAAAGACTTCGCATCCGTCATCTTCCCACTCTCGCAGTTGTTGAAGAAAGATGCCACGTGGGAGTGGCGTCGCGAGCACCAGACAGCGTTTGATGACGTCAAGACGCGGCTCTCCACCGCACCGGTACTTGCACTGGCGGATCACACGAAGGAGTTCCACGTCGTTTGCGGCGCAAGCGACTTCGCGATCGGCTGCGCGCTCATGCAGCATGACGCCGAGGGACGGGAGCGCGTCATCAGCTTCCAGTCGCGACAGCTGAAGCCCGCTGAGCGCAACTACCCTGTGCACGACAAGGAGCTGCTCGCGATGCGCTACGCGTTGGTGAAGTTCCGCGTGTATCTGCTGGGTGAGCAGAGGTTCGCGATCTACACCGACCACGCGTTTCTCCGAACCACGACAAAGTCGCCGCATTTGAGCCAGCGCATGGCGCGCTGGCTGTCGTTCTTCGCCGAGTACAACTTCGTCGTCTTCTAAAGCCGGGCGCGACGAACATCAGCGCTGACGCACTGTCACGGCGTCCCGATTACGACCCGCGACCCGACTCGCCGCAACACGCTGTCGATGATGACGACGAAGAGTGCAGCGCGTGTGTCACGCTTGGCATAAGCGCGACAACGTTGACTACTGTGGGCCCGCTTCAAGATGAGATCGCCGCAGCGTACTCCCGCGACCCGTCGTACGCCGCCATGCTCAAATACTGTCGAGACCCTTCTCCGTCGGCGCTGCTGCAGCTGACACCTTCAGCGCGGAGTCAAGCACCACGCTGCTCGGTATCCGGCGACTTGCTCAAGTACCAGATCGATCGTTTCGACAGCCATCGCGTCGTCGTGCCGCTCGACGACGACCTGCGCGCTCGCATCATGCACGAGTACCACGACGCTGCGCCTGGCGGCCACCTTGGCCGCGAGAAGACGTATCTTGCTCTTGCACGCGACTTTTACTGGCCCCACATGTACAAGTGGGTGCGCAAGTAGGTTCGGTCGTGCGAGACCTGTCAGCGCATGAAGCCCGCGCAGTCGTCGCAAGCCCCGTTGCAGCCCCTCCCAATTGCGGCGGATGCCTGGCGATCCGTGAGCATGGACTTCATCTTCGGGCTTCCTCGCGATCAAGCTGGTCGCACGGGCATTTTCGTGGTTGTCGATCGCTTCAGCAAGATGACACATCTTGCGCCAGTCGCGGTCGGCATCACCACGCTGGAGACTGCTGAGCTCTTCCTCGCCATGGTGTATCGACACCATGGCATGTCAACGTCGATCGTCTCTGACCGCGACCCGCGCTTCACGGCATCGTTCTGGGACCGTCTCTTCCAGCTTCTCGTGACGCGGTTGCTCATGTCGACCGCGTCGCACCCAGAGACCGACGGGCAGACCGAGCGCGTCAACCGAGTCGTCGAAGATGTGCTGCGCAGTTACGCATTGTCGCACACGTCGTGAAGCTCGCTGTTGCCGATAGCCGAGTTTGCGATCAACAATGCAGTGCACGAGTCGACCGGTCACACGCCGTTCTTCATCAATAACGCGCGTTCCCGCGGTTCTTGGCTTTGACGACGACGGCTTTCTTGAGGGGGAGGGACACTGAGCGCGTCGGCGTCATGCGTCGCTCTTCCAGCATCTTCGGAGGCGAGCCCGCGCTCCAACAGGCCGTCGCACTGCGCAGTCGTGATAACTCCAACCGAGGCGACGAGTTGGGCCAACGCGGCCCTTATCGCGCCATCACGACGCGCGATCGCCATCACCACTCGTGCCGGCGAGGGCAAGCCATCCGCGCCTCTGTCTTCAATCGGCGACGATCGTGTGCTCGAGTTCGTCCAAAAGCGCGAGTCAATCGCGCGCTTTGTGCGCGATGCAATCGCTGCAGCAGTCAATCGGCAGAAAAACAGCAGCCGATCAGCGCGGGCGCAATAATTCCGAGTAATTCGCGGTCGGTGACCGTGTTTTGTTATCGGCGTCCGGCATTGCACCTGGTTCTGTCACGAATCTTGGTGCGACGAAGCTCGCACCACGCTTTATCGGCCCGTTCACGATCACACGACGCAAGGGCGAGGCGTACACACTTGACATGCCAAGTGCATTGAAAGTGCACCCGACATTTTATGTCGGGCGCTTAAAGCGCTATGTGGCTCCTACGGTTCCGACGGACGAGCCGCCACGCCAGGCTCGAAGCGCGACCCGACGTGACGAGGACGCGGCTTGGCATGAGCGCTTGGTGGCGTCTGACCCGCGCGTAACGCTCGATTGTTCACGCGAAGACCCTCGTTTGCCTGGACCACCTTCGCCAGCTGCGCTCGAAGCGCAGCAACCTCTTGGTCGAGCCGATCCGTCTCCGCAATCGCGTCGTCAGCGCGACTCTGAGCCACATCCGCATCATGCAACACCATCTCGAGACGGTCAGACACAGGCGCGACCGTCGTCTCGTCGCGCCACGTTCCGCCGCGATGGTCCGCCGCCGCTTGTTGATAGCGCGGGTCACCCGAGCTGGATCGTTGATCGTCTTCTCGAGCACCGCGACCGTGGTCGCGGCTCCAGTCGCCGCGAGTTCCGCGTTCGCTGGCTTGGCTTCGACTCTGCCAGTGACTCATGGGAGCCTGGCACCACGCTTCTCGAAGATGGCCCCGACTTGGTGAAGGCGTACGAGGCCGCTGCTCGCGCCAAGGCGACGGCACGCGCGCGCGACCACGCGACCGAGAGCGTGAACGCGATCGTTGGCCCGACTCTTGCCACGCCACATGCCGCTCCTGCGAGCGCGCGAAGCCCGCGCTGCCCGGATACGCGCGCTGGTGGGAGCGCGCGGGCTGCGCCCTCGAGACAAAGAACGCGCGCTTGTCGCGCGACGAGACGGAGACGATGAGCGAGAATGGCCGCAGTGGTCACCGCGCGCAGCGCGGTTCGCCGCAAGCGCGCGTCGATACTGGGCGAGGAGAGCCTTCTCGTCTTCGTCGAGCGGATACTCCGCGAGCATCGCCTCCCATTGCTCGAGCGTCGGCTTCTTGCGGTGCGCGCAGATGCAACAGTATGCGATGACGTGCACGAAGCAGCACGGCCGGTCTGCGTCCCACGACGCCCAGATGGTAGCGCTCGTGCTGCGACTCGCGGCGCTCGAGGGCGAGCGCCATTCCAGGCTCCAGGTTCCAGCGCGCGACGAAGCGCGTCCACGACTCGTCGAGCGCCTACTTCGTCACATTGCCGGTCGTCGTGACTGGCTTGCCACGCGACTGTCGCCATCGGCGCCACATGTCAGCGAGCGCCTCGTCCCCGGGGGAGTCGCGCACTGTGCTGCAGTCGTACAGCGACAGTCGGCGAAGCGCGTCGGCGTACGTCACCGTCGCTGCGATCACGCTCGAGCTCGGCAGAGGCTGATTGCAGGCTTCGCACATAGCGCGGCTCTCATTGCCGTGCTGCATTGTCGTCGAGGTCGTCGATGCTGTTGCTCGCTTCGTCGCGCCACGTGTGCGCTTCGTGTTGCTTCTTCTTTTGTGTTTTTGCTTTCTTTTGCTTGCGTGTCTGCAAGCTTGTGTGTGGGATGGTGTAACGGGGTTGCTGTGCTAAGTACGAAGTAGCACAGCAGACACCCAATAAGTGGCTCAACCTGATTTCTGGACGACCTTGGTCGTCCCATCAGGCAGCTCACTATTTAGGTTAGCTCCCTCACTTTCATCACTATGCATGTTCCTAATACATAAACCTCAGTTGAAAATACCGAGTTCAGCGCAGTTCCTCTGCGCTTCTCCCATCGCTACCTCGTAAGACCTCGTGCGAGCTACGTCACGGAGAGCACTCCCGTGACAAGATGGATCTAGCTGTCGACCACGGTGCTGTCGACCGCCGCAAGAGAGTCACCGCGACAGCTCTCGACATCCTTTTGTCGAGGCACTCAAGTGTCCTAGTCATGCTATCCAAGTTGGATCAACGACAACCTCGCACATCTACATGATCGATATCGACACATGCACTAGTCACAGAAGCTTGCTGGGAAAGGTGCAGTTTGTAGGAGCACATCTGCGGACTAGCTGCATTAGTGTCACTGCACAATACACCAGATCTACAACACGTCGGTCTCGAGTCTGCACTACACGCGAAGCCTCGCAGTTCCTACTATCCACACAAGCGCAAAGTTGCATCGTGAGCTGCTCGTTGACAGTCTATGTTGAGTTTGTGTTTTCGTCTCAAGAATTTGTCTGGGCTGCAGGTGTGGATTTGTCATTTGTGTTGTGTGTTTTTGGATCATCCGTTTTGTGTTTTTGGACTTCTGTGTGTTTTTGGACTTCTGTGTGTGGTGAACCATTTTCACATACTCGTATTTGTCACTATGCCGGCTCAAACCCAGTCCACGCTGGGCTTGAATGGCTCGCTATCAGTACAACGAGGCAAGACGTCAGCACCATCGGCGGCAGTAGCTGCAGGGCTCGACGTCGTCTCTTCCCTGTCGGCTGCGTCGACTGGCTTTGACGAGAAGAGCGTGCTCTTCCAAGGCGCGACGAAGGACGAGCTCCCGACGATTAGTCCCAGCAGCACTCAAGATGACGGCGGAGGTTGATGCGCTTGCTGCGCACGTCGAGACGCAGTGCTCGACAGCAGCTCCTACTGCTGGAGCGATTAGCGACGATGCAAGCGCGCTCGGTGCGCCGCTCGTTCTCACGGACTATGTCACGGACGATCAGCCGAGTCCGATGCTGAAGATCAGCATGAGTCGCCGCATCAGCGAGTCGCTCGTGGTCGAGAGTCGACTGCGGCCATTTCTCGAGCAATTGCTCGCAAAGCTCTTGCCAGAACGCAGCGATGGTGCGAGCGCTGTGCGCCGCATTGAGTATGGCAAGAGCGCGCGACGAGTGATCCTCGTCGAGCTCGCAGACGAAGAGCTGGCAGCAGCGTTGCGCAATGCGCTGCATGACCAGCCGTGCGAGCTCGTCACGCAGCGCGTGCTCTACGTCGAGTTTGCTGTGCTCCGCAAAGTGAAAGAGGCGCGTGAAGCGTTCGAGCGCGTCGCAAGCATCTCGCGCATTCGCGCTCTCGACGACCCATCGTCGCGCATCCCAGGACTCGTGATCCTGGCTGAGTTCATCTCGCGCGACGACGAGCAGGCGCTGCTCGCGCTCGTGGACCGCGACGGCGGCGCGCACTGGCTCAACACTGTGAAAGCGCGCCAAGTGCAGCACTTTGGGTACGAGTTCAGCTACGAGACGCGTCGGTGCGACGAGACGCAGCCGCTCGAGCCAATGCCGCCTGCGATGGCGAAGTTGACGGCGCAGATCCCGACGTCGATCATGGACACGCCGGACCAGATCACTGTGAACGAGTACAAGCCTGGACAGGGCATCGCTGCGCACATCGACACGCACTCGGCGTTCACGAACGCGATCGCGTCGCTGAGCCTCGACAACGAGATTGTGATGGAGTTTCGCCACCCAGACGGCCGTGTCGAGAGCGTGCTGTGCCAGCCGCGGTCGCTGCTTGTCATGACTGGCGCGTCGCGCTACGAGTGGACGCACGCGATCCCGCCGCGGCTGTTTGACGTGATCGACAGCGAGCGCGTGGATCGCAAGCGGCGCGTGTCGATCACGTTTCGCAAGATCCAGTCGACACCGTGTACGTGCGAGTTCCCCGTCCAGTGCGACGCGAACGAGCGCAGCTGCGACGCAAGCGGACGTGCAGGCGGTTCCAGTAGCGAGTCGCTCTTCCCGACGCACGTTGAGCAGCAGTACGTGCACGAGTTCTACGAGACGGTCGCGAGCCACTTTAGCAGCACGCGGTACAACGCGTGGCCGCGCGTCGCTGCGTTCGTGCGCTCGCTCGAGCCCGGCTCGATCATCGCAGACATTGGCTGCGGCAACGGCAAGTACATGAAGTGCGTCGGCGCTGAGAGCGCGATCATCGGCGGCGACCGGAGCAGCAACTTGGCGAGCATCTGCCGCGCAAGCGGATTGAACGTGATGGTGTGCGACGCCATGACTGTGCCAATTCGCTCGCAGTCGTGCGACGCTGCGCTCTCGATCGCCGTGCTGCACCACTTGAGCACGCTCCACCATCGCCTCACGGCAGTGAAAGAGCTCGTGCGCGTGCTGCGCGTCGGCGGTCGCGGCGTCATCTACGCCTGGGCCCACGAGCAGACCAAGAACTCGAAGCGCCGCTTCGAGGAGCACAAGCAAGACTTCATGGTGCCGTGGAACTTGGACAAGCGCTTCATGCAGCCGTCCGCTGGCGCTAGCAAGTCATCGGACAGCGTGTCGAGCGACCAGCGACCAGCTGTGACGCAAGCGACGGCAACAACAACAACATCGTCGAAGAGCAAATCGTCAGCTGCTAAGACAAAGGCGCCGAGCGAGCCGATCGTTGTGCAGCGGTACTGCCACATGTTCAAAGAGGGCGAGCTTGAGCAGCTCGTGGCGATGGCAGGGAACGCGCAAGTGGAGGATCACTACTACGACGAGTCGAACTGGGCAGTGGTGCTCCGACGAGTGAGCTAGACATACTCACTTCGACTACATGAACTAGCGAGAGAACGAGAGAGAGATCCGAGCTTGGGGATCATAGAGCTGCGTTGTTCATCGACTGACTATCTGTGGTGCTAAGACTCGAGTCCTCGCTCGCTTGCTGCTGCTGCAGGTTGATCACGCTGTGGACTTGACGGATGGCCGCTGAGCCGAGTGGTCACTGCCTTTGCGCGGTGTCGATCGCTGTCGCTTTGACCGGCGTGGCTGCTCGTGCGACGTCCACTGCTCGGTGTCTTCCTCGCTCCTGAATGCGATGGCGAGGAAAGAGCAGCCGGACCGCTCTTCATCACTCGCCACATCTCGTCGCGGCTCAGCTCAGTAGATGGTGCCACATCTGGAGCTAGCGCTGCCGACAGCTTTGTGGGACTCTTTGTTCGTGACGCGCTCGAGGTGCGCGCCTTGCGCTGATCAGCTAGCGCAGCAGCGTAGTCTGGCGTGTCTTGCTTGACTGGAGACTTCTCCAGCAGCATGAGCTCACTGTCAGACAGGCTGAGACAGCTCTCGCTTACGTGTCCTGCAGCGACCATGAACTGGACGAGGTCGCGGTGGTTCACGCAGCCAAAGTTGCTCCGTGGCTTCGCGACCAAGTGCGCGCTCCGGTTCTGGTGATCTGCTTCTGCTTCTGCTGAGGTGACGCCGCTATCGTCGGGGAGTCGGTACGAGCCTGGACCGCGGCGGTACGACTCGTTCACACTCGGGTCTTTGTCGAAGCGCTGGAAGTTCGCAGCACGGATGCCAGGCGACGACAAGCGACGATCGAGTCTCTGCTCAACAGAAGCACCAGCAGAATGGAGCTCATTCGTGTGAGTCAAGCAATGCCATCTCACACACTCAATCGCGTGCAGAACTGCGCGTGTCGTACCTGCACACTCGCGTCGAGCTCTCTATACGACTTGGCGAGCTCCTTTGAGAACTTGGCGACGTCCTGGCGCTGACGCTGCAGCTCACTCTCGCTCCGCACTCGCTGCGGTTGAGCATCAGCAACATCCTGTCAACCAACGACTCTGTCGCGAGGTGGCGATCACGAACAAGCACAGTCATCGTTGGCGAAGTGCGACGCACCAGCACGAATCCCGACGCGTGCTTCGTCTTGCATGGCGAGTGTGCGATGCCGCTAGTCGCTCGAGTGGCGCCGGCTGTAGCTGTTGCTGGGTGGTAGTTCCCGAGTCCTGGACTGCACACGTTTGCACTCGACTCGATGCTCGCGTCCAGCTCGAGCTTGCAGCGTTGCTGCACCAACAGCAAGGGCATGAACGAGACGATCAGTCCCACGCGTGTGTCGTGCGGTACAGTCGAACCTGCACCAGATGAGCTTGAGAAGCGTCAGTGGCGCACCGACGCAAGTCTTGATCCGTGAGATCTCGAGTCTGGCGCCGTCGTGCTGCGAGAGCTCTTGCGATGCTGACGCTCAAAGCTCACGACGCGCGGGTCGATCCCGTTCTCGCCACGCGCAGCGATGTGGTCCATGATCCCGTTCTCGCCACGCGCAGCGATGTGGTCCATGATCCCGCGACGCGGCTCTTTGCTGAACGAGCACGGCGTCGAGATCATCTCTTGCTTCACCTGAGCGAGCGAGAGCAAGCACACCCACGACAGGCACCAGCAGCAGGTTGTCAGTACTGACATCAAGAGACTCGGTTCATGAATGCGGCACTAGTCGCACATCTCGATCGACGTCGTAGCTCCCGGGCCCCAGCGCTAGTCGGAGCTTTGCAAGCGACTCGTGGTTCTTCTCGCGCAGTGGACTGACGCAGCGCTGCTTCTGCCGCGCAATCGGTCGCGACGCTGCGATGTCGTCGCGCACGCGCTGGATCTCGTTTGTCGTGTACGCGAGTGGGAACTGTCCGTCCATTGTCGGCGAGTACGTCCATGCGTTCGGTGCGTGCTCTTTCATTGCCAAGATGTTGGTCGTTGGCTCGACACCAGCGGCAGTCGCGACACCCTGCGAGATCGCACGAGGGTCTGTGCGCGAGTTGTGGTGGAACCCAAACGACCCATGTCGATTCGGAGCGTGTGGCGCTGGGAACGCTTGGAAGTGCTCTGACGGCGTGTACGTGAGCGGACCCTGACGTATGCAGTCAGAACCAACGGCGTGTCAGTAGGAAGCAAGCACTGCCAACGACATGGTCCAGTACATTGAGCGAGAGTGGAAGAAAGACGCCTACAGGCTCTGCTTTGTGCTTGACCGTGTCGAGGAACGGTCCAAAGCGCACTTCCGACGACAGGAACGCTGCGGCGGTCGCAGCCATCTCTCCCTCTCTTTGACGCTGTCGTTGCTCTCACACACGCTCACTGCTGCACGGAGCAGCAACGTGAGGGCTGACAGGCTCGCTAGTGATAGTGAGGTGTGTCTTATCCGCTAACATTAGGCGGTACACACCATGTCAAGCGAGGTCAACGAGGTCCACTGCGTCGTCAGTGTCGATACTAGCGGTAGCAACGAGCATGCAAAAGACGTCCAAGACCTCGGCAGACAGGGGCATCCATGCGAGATCGAGTGTCGTTGTTTGTTCTCAGTCGCACACACTCAAGGTTGCAAGACGCTCGTCGACAGTGTCGAGCTCAGGATCGACGGACTCGAACGCACTTGCGTCTGAGGGACACTGGGCATCGGATGCGTCAGGACACACTTGTTCACTCTCAGTTGCAGCAGCAGAGCGCTTTGCGAGCTTGCGCTGTGCTTTCCGTCCAACGAGCCGCTGCTTGCGCTGCGAGTCGAACGAACCACAGCAAGACCAGTCAGCACTGTGGGATCCGTCGCTCGCCCACGTATGCGAGTGTCTGCGTTCGAGACCGACAATCAAGCGCACGCACCTGAGGGAGAGCGTTGCGCAGCGCAGTGGCCCAGTCACCGTTGCTCACCTGGACGCCAATGAGCACTTCAATGACCGTGTTGACGTTCAGAATGTGGTCGAGACGCTCAGTGATGTGCTCCTGGATCGGCAGGCGAGCAGTCGTGATGCCAGCGTCTGTTGCCGCCGTGAGTGTCGCTCCCTAGCCATGACAAGCACATAGACATAAGTAAGACCAGGTCATGCGTCCGTCTGCTTGTCAGTGGATGCACTTGCGTGACGAGCAGGTCGTGACGATAGAACGAACCTTCTTCCGCGACTTGTCTACGATGCCGCCGATCACGTACGTCTTACTCGCATCGAGCGCAGTGAGGACGTTGGGCGAGTCGGGTGAGAGGTATACCAGGTCCTGCACCACAGCGTCCAGCACGCACTCTGTCAGATCGCATTCTCCAGTCCACGAGCACAAGCGATGGCAGCAGCAACGCACCTCTGGCGCCACGATTGACGTGAGTTCGCGGTCGTCGTGCCAGTGCACGAGCCACTTGTCGGCACTAAAGCGCGCGAGCGACTGCTTGAGTGCGTCGCTGCCATTGAGCAAGTGGAGCTGGAACGGCGCCTCCATCTGCTTGATCGCGCCGTAGCTGAGCTTGACTTGCTTGGCCAAGCTGTGGATCTCCTTCAGACGTGCACGCACAAGCGCGGTGTGAGCAAACGGGTGTAAAGATGTCCACGCTTACGGTCAGTGCGCACCTTGTCGTTCATGATCGCGTCAAAGCTCAAGTCAATCGCGATGCGCTGCGCATTGCTCTCAGCGTTTGCGGCACGGCGCATTCGCTCAGCTTTGGCGACGCGCTGAGCCTCTTGGCCGAGCAAGTACTGCCGCCGTTGCTCTGCCGAACGCAAGCGACGAGGTTCAATCCATGCAGTTGCGTATGTGAGAGTGAGTGAGCATACACGTTGATGACCGAGCATGAGGTCAAGGAGCTTACCGACGGTCATCGAGTGCAAGAGCTCAAAGCGCTCTTTCTTCTTGCGCTCGCGCTCCGGTCGCTTCAGCTTCACAGACGCATCATTGCGCTCTTCATCTGTTTGTGCGGCAGTCGTCGCATGCACTGTCGTGCGCTCAGCGCTGTCTGTGCGCTGCTGCTGCTCCAACGTCTGCTCGATCATCTCGGTCGTGTCGTCTCGTTCGATGCCAATCACCGCAATCGCACTTAAGTGAGAGAAACAACTTGATCTGCTCGACGCTGGCATCACGAAGAGCTCCGTTGACGATCAAGCGACATCCACCGACAAGAGCTCATGCGCAAGAGACGAACGAGGAACGTAGAAGCGGAGCTCGTATTCATTCCACGCGCTCTAAAGTGGTCGCTACTACGAGCAAGCCGTACTCGCAAGGTCAACGACACCCTGTCGAGTGGGAGGGGTACATACGTGAGACTCGACAACGGCGCTCTTGATACGTTGTGCGCCGTCGTCGTCATGACCAGACGCCAGACGCAGCGCCATTGCGTACACACAGATGTGCTGGCAACGTCGTCGCTGGTCGCGAGAGCAGGACAGATCGCGCGCCGAGACTGCGCTAGTCAAACTTCTCGTTGAACGGCGTGGGAAAGTCAAAGTCGTAGTCGCCGAGGATGTTCGACTCGCGGTTCTCCGACGTCGTCGACGTCCCGAACGTGTGCTTCATCGACGACGGCACTTTGATCTCGAGCTCCGCGACGCGCGTCATCGTCTCCGTGAGCAGCAGCATCGCTTCGTTGTACTGCTTCTCCTGGTCCGCGAGGCGCGTCAAGAGCGTCTTGTTCTGGTCCTCGAGCCCAGAGATGCGCTGCTGGAGCACCGCGATCTCCGCTGCAGCGGCGTGCGGGTCGTGGTGCTCGCTCATGCTCATCATCGTGTCGCTGCCGAACCGGTCGACTGTGCTGCTCGAGCGCGCGCTGTACAGACTCGTGTTGCCGAGTCGCGGACGCGCAGCCGCGGCGTTCACGCTGTACCGAGCGTTTGCTTGCGGCCCTGCGACGCTCGATGCGCGACCAGCGAGGCTCTGTGCCGAAGCAGCGCGGCTCGTGCGCGTGAGCTGCGCCGACGAGCTCACGCTACTCGTCGTCGTGTTGCGGAGCGACGAGTTCCGGTCGAGGCCACTGACGTTCGCTGCACGCGCTGTCGTCACAGTCGTGCCAGTTGTGTTGGAGCTTGTGAAGCTCAGTGTGCGGCCACCGAGCGCGGCAGGCGCAGTCCCGAGCGCTGCGCCATTGAGTGGCATCGGGTCGCTGCGGTAGATGCGGTAGCAGTCGCCGCATGCCGAGCGCTTCTTGCCGTACGCGGGGAACACGACTTTGCCGGCGACGTGCTTCTTGCACAAGTACACGGCGCAGCCCTTGCACTGGTACTTCTTCCGGAACATGGAGAACTTTTTGTAGCACACGCCGCAGACACCACTGTTGCTCTCAGCGTCCGACGGCAGCGACGGCGTCAATGGTGTCTGTGTGTGGCTGCGCTGGCTCGGGTGTTCGTGCGTCTCTTGGTGCGGCGCCTGCTGCTGCTGCAGTGTTTGCGTCTGCTGGTACACTGCGCGGCTCGAGCGCAGGTGCTCTGCGTCAAAGTCGTCGGTCGTCGTGAGCCGCACTGGCGCAGTGTTGAACTGGAACTGCTCGAGCGTCGGGAGCTGCTCGCTGTAGTAGTCCGACGTGTAGCTGCTCGTGTTGTGCGCACTCGAGCGGCTCGGGCGGTACGCATTGCCAGACAGACTCGTGCTCGTCGTCGTTGCCGGTGCCGTCACTGGCGCAGTCGCTGGTGCTGTGCTGCTCTGGCCATTGGCGATCGTGATGTACGTCGTGCCCGCTGCGCTCGTGCTCACTGTCGTCGTGTTGCGTCCTCGCGTCGAGTCAATGCCACGCTGGCTGTTGCCTCCGCTGCTCGTGCGTCCGAGCGTTGACGACTGCCGCAGGTGTGACTGGCGCGACTGCTGGCCGCCTGGGAACAGCATGCTCTCGCGCAGGCGCTGGCTCTGCACAGCGATCTCGCGCTTCGTGTCTTCGTACGCATTGCTTGACGACTCGCGCTCTTCTGTAAGGTCGAGGTACGCGCGCTCTGCGGCCCGGAGCACGTCCATCGACTCGGGCGCGAGACTCACTTCCTGCGCGAGCAGCAGCGCCGTCTTGCCGGTCGGCGTCGTCTCAAGAAGCGAGCTTGGCCGCGCTTGACAGAGTAAGTGGAGCGTCTCTTTGCCCACGCGCGCGCGCACGGCGATGTGGATCGGCAAGTACTGTGCGTTGTTCTTCGTGAGCACGGCCTCTGGGAACGCCTTCAGCAGCGCTTGGATCACACTCGGTGGCACGTCGTCCTCTGTGCACGCCCAGTGCAATGGCAGCATGCCGTGGTGGTCCTTGTGCCGCGCGAGCTGCGGCTCTTTCTGCAGCCGCACCACGAGCGTGCCCCACTTGCCCATCTCTGCGAGTCGGATGCCCTCTTTGTAGTGCGGACGCGCTGCTGCGTCGCTCTTGCTGTTCTTGCTAGCATTGTTGTTGTTGTTGTTGCTTGTGGCGTTTGTGCTCGAGTGGTCGTTCTCATCGTGCTCGTCGTCTTCGTGGTCCGTGCCGCCGAGCGGCGGGGACGACGACACGGACGACGGCTGTGTGCCTGTGAGCGACCGCGTCTTGGCAGTCGAGACCGACGCGCGGTTGTCGAGCAGGATGTTCGAGTCGCGCCGAGACGACGGGTAAGACGGCCGATGGGGCTGTGCAGCTTTGCTGTTGCTGTGATTGTTGTGATTGTTGTTGTTGGCGCTGCTGCTTGAGCTACCAGACGACAGCGGCGCAGTCGCGTATGCAGCCGTCTTGCTGCTGCTCGTTGGCGCTTCCGTGAGCGGCATCGCGGTCAAGCAGCCAGTTGAGTGGATGTGTAGCGACGTCTCAATCGCCGCGTAGCGTGTGCGTGGTCGTGCGGTGCAACGAGCGAGTGCGCGGAGACTGGAGCGACAATGAGCGCGCGCAGGAGGCGGTGTGGATCGTCGCGATCAGCTACTGCCACGCGCGCGTTGAGGAGCGCTGGTGTTGTTGTCGTCGTCGTGCGCTCGTCGTTCGTCGTTCGAGGCTGCGCGCTGTGTGCATGTCCAAGCGCGGCGCCAATACAAAGAGCAAGAGTTCCAGTTCGCGGAAAGAAATGCCCATCCCGAAACCCGAAGTTCACTATGCGATACCTTGTCATACAATCTGCAAGTCAATTCTGTGAATTGCGTCACTTGGAGCAAATCCTGTCGACTCGACTCGACTCGAGATGCAGGCAACATAGCTCGAGACGCTCGAGGCCATCGTCGCGCTTGAGCACCAATGCTGCTGTGCACATGAAGGACAAGCTCAGGTCAGCTTGATGCGAATGAGCGAGCGAGTAAGTGAGCGTCTTGGGTTTGTTGGTCTTTTGATGCATTCTCGGGCGTGGAGACGTGACGTGGCGCGACCTCCAGTGCTCTCGAAGTCTCGAGTGCACCCGAGTGCTCGTTCGAGTTGCTCTGAGCAAGGCTACTGCTACTGCTACTACTGCTGTTTGCTATGGTTGCCACGAGCGCGCTTTGATCGCGGTGATTAGCGTGGCTGTGCGCTGTGAGCTCCGACCGGGCGACCGGCGGCGGCCGGCGCGGCGCGCCTCGATCAGCAAACAGTGCCAGCTCTGCTCAATCCGAGCTCGGTCGAGACGCGAGCCAAATGGCCTCGTTTCGCGTTGCCCAGTCCGCCCAGTGCGTTGCTTTGCGCGCTCGCAAATGCGCACGCCCGAGTCGGTCGGCGGCGCGCGCCCAGCGAGCCGTTCGCTGCAGCGCCTCAGCACTCGCACACTTGCACGCACTCTCACGGCCGCGTGAGAGTGTCTGTGAAAGACCTGCGAAAGTTCAGACCCGCTGCATTGCAAGACCACGCACGGCACGGCACAGCGCGGCGCGACGACCGCACGACAGCGAGGCGCGCTGTTGGTTTGTTGGTTTTCGTCTTTTGGTGGCGATGATTCGATGGCGGTGGTGTGTGTGGCCACGTACGCCACGTGCGCTGGCGCTGGCAAACATGAGCAGACACCTCGCGCTTGCCGCGCTCTTGCTCTTGCTCTTGCTCTCGTTCGCTCGCACAGACAATCAATGAATCGATCGATCGCGATAGACGGTGGATACAGCGTGCGCCTGTGTGTCCACGCTTTGATCCGATCGATCGGCGATCGGCCATCGGCCATGTGACTTGGCTGATGCTTGCACTAACACACGCAAGTGGTGTGTGAGGCGCCACACACGCATTACTGGCGAGGTGTATGCTGATGCTTTGAGCTCGAGACAACGAGATTCCAAATGAAGGAGCTTTGCCGCAAACATGGACCATCAAGAAACAGTATGTGGAGCACATCACTCACCACCACATACATGTATCAGCGCTTGTGTTGCGTTGAAGCCAAGTCAGACCAAACGAACGAACGAACCATGCGGAGACCACATACACGACTCCTTGCCAGTCGCAACATCATCCACGCACTCCACATCCTCACAGCGCGTTGTGCTGCGGAAGTCCACCCATTGGAGCAGCGCCGAACGGATTCGTCATTTGCTGTTGCTGCTGCTGCTGCTGCGCCTGCGGTTGCTGCGGCGGAAACCCAGCTGACTGGCCGTAGTTCATCGGCGTCGTGGTGTAGTTTGGTGCCGTCGGCTTGGGCTTGAGTGCCATCGGGTCGAGCATCGCGAACGGGTCGTTCATCGTGTCTGAGTGTGCTCGTAGCCGACGTCAAAGAGAGAGAGAGAGAGAGCGCGCGAGTGATGGACGGAAGCAGGGATGTCCGTGCTGGCGAGTCGAGTCGCGTCGAGTTGCTGTTCTTGATGTTGCTGCGAGCAATGCGGCTGAATCTCAATTGCTTCAGTAGCGTCGGCGTCGGCGACGGTGACGAGGAGGAGCCTGAGGAGCCTGAGGAGCAGTACATCAAGGAGCAGCAGCATTCAAGACCGATCATCGGACTCGAGAGCGGCGGTTGCAGCGCTTGGAATAGCACGAGCCCGTGCGAAACTCCTTGCATGTGATGTAGCAGTGATGTGGCAAGCAAGTCAGGAGCTCCTAGCAACGCTTGCACCAACTCTCGCGACAGTGGTCTGTGTGATAGTGTGATAGCGTGTGAAGGGCGGCCGCCTGTATCAAGTTCGTTGTAAAGCTAGCCTAGCGACCGAGTCAGCTCGGGGGGGGTTGCCTCGAGCGTTCCCTCTCGCGGCTTCAAGGCCACTGTAGACTGTATCGTCAAAAGCGTGAGCCAGCGTAGTTTGTCCAAGTGTGGCGACTTCCATACCCATCGTCAAGCAAGCACCAGTCAAGCAAGCGACGCATGAGAGAGCAAGACGCGACGCCATTGAGATGCTGATCAAAGAGACGGATCAAAGCTCTAGACGGATCAAAGCTCTAGACGGATGGAGGCTCGAAGCTCCCGTGAAGTGACTCATGCATGTCGTGTTTGAATAAAAAGAGTGCGGTGCAGGCAGTGAGCGGCGCGAGTGCTGTAGCGAGCATCTGTGTGCCTGCGTGCATGTGAGCCGCTCACCAGAACGTGTTGTCGTTCTCGTCCACAGGCTTTGGCTCCGAGTCTTCGAAGCTGCTCTGGCGCACAGCACCGCCCGAGCTCGTTGCTGCACTACTCGAGCCAAAGCTGCCACCACGACCGCCGAACGGATCACTACTGCCGCCAAAGTCGGTCGACGCTGCCATGCCACCTGACGCAAAGTCGTCGAGCGACACGATACTCGAACCGCTGTCCGTGGCTGACTTGGACGGGGCGTGAGAGTGCGTGGATGATGTTGCGACTGGCAAGGAGTCGTGTATGTGGTCTCCGCATGGTTCGTTCGTTCGTTTGGTCTGACTTGGCTTCAACGCAACACAAGCGCTGATACATGTATGTGGTGGTGAGTGATGTGCTCCACATACTGTTTCTTGATGGTCCATGTTTGCGGCAAAGCTCCTTCATTTGGAATCTCGTTGTCTCGAGCTCAAAGCATCAGCATACACCTCGCCAGTAATGCGTGTGTGGCGCCTCACACACCACTTGCGTGTGTTAGTGCAAGCATCAGCCAAGTCACATGGCCGATGGCCGATCGCCGATCGATCGGATCAAAGCGTGGACACACAGGCGCACGCTGTATCCACCGTCTATCGCGATCGATCGATTCATTGATTGTCTGTGCGAGCGAACGAGAGCAAGAGCAAGAGCAAGAGCGCGGCAAGCGCGAGGTGTCTGCTCATGTTTGCCAGCGCCAGCGCACGTGGCGTACGTGGCCACACACACCACCGCCATCGAATCATCGCCACCAAAAGACGAAAACCAACAAACCAACAGCGCGCCTCGCTGTCGTGCGGTCGTCGCGCCGCGCTGTGCCGTGCCGTGCGTGGTCTTGCAATGCAGCGGGTCTGAACTTTCGCAGGTCTTTCACAGACACTCTCACGCGGCCGTGAGAGTGCGTGCAAGTGTGCGAGTGCTGAGGCGCTGCAGCGAACGGCTCGCTGGGCGCGCGCCGCCGACCGACTCGGGCGTGCGCATTTGCGAGCGCGCAAAGCAACGCACTGGGCGGACTGGGCAACGCGAAACGAGGCCATTTGGCTCGCGTCTCGACCGAGCTCGGATTGAGCAGAGCTGGCACTGTTTGCTGATCGAGGCGCGCCGCGCCGGCCGCCGCCGGTCGCCCGGTCGGAGCTCACAGCGCACAGCCACGCTAATCACCGCGATCAAAGCGCGCTCGTGGCAACCATAGCAAACAGCAGTAGTAGCAGTAGCAGTAGCCTTGCTCAGAGCAACTCGAACGAGCACTCGGGTGCACTCGAGACTTCGAGAGCACTGGAGGTCGCGCCACGTCACGTCTCCACGCCCGAGAATGCATCAAAAGACCAACAAACCCAAGACGCTCACTTACTCGCTCGCTCATTCGCATCAAGCTGACCTGAGCTTGTCCTTCATGTGCACAGCAGCATTGGTGCTCAAGCGCGACGATGGCCTCGAGCGTCTCGAGCTATGTTGCCTGCATCTCGAGTCGAGTCGAGTCGACAGGATTTGCTCCAAGTGACGCAATTCACAGAATTGACTTGCAGATTGTATGTGACGGCGCCAAAACACTTCGATGGCTATCTTTGGCGACTCTTATCGGCTTGATCGCATGTAGGAATGATCGCATGCATGTCATAGCTTGTCGCTGGTGCTCTTGGTTCTTGCTTACCGAATGGCTGCCTCGTGCAGCTGCAGACATTCGACGATTCGATCTCCAGCAAGCAGCGCGATTGACCTCGCTTCGTGAAGCTATACCAGCCGAAAGATCTGCCAAGCCAAGCCACAGCACCATGAACGACCCATTCGCTTCACTCGACCCGATCCAGAAGCCCAAGACTGCTGCTGAGCACGTGCTCTCGTCGCCAGCGTACAGCCGCTCGTCGCCGCCTGGCGCACCAGTTGCTGTCGCGCCGTTCGGGGCAGGCGCACCAGGACACATGGACATGGGTGGCATGCACATGAACATGGCACCAGGAATGGGCATGAACATGGCGCCAAGCATGGGCATGCCAGCTATGGGCAATGGCAGCATGGGCCTGGGTATGGGCATGAACTCGGGCATGCCTCCCGTCGGCGGCGCCATGGGCATGGGCTCGAACATGGGCATGGGCATGAGCCAGCCTCCTCACAATCCGTTCCAGCCACCGCAACAGCAGCAGCAACCGGTCATGTACGACAACATCAAGAACCTCCTGCAGCAAAAGCCAAAGGCTCCAGCCGCGTTTGAAGACTCGGCGTCGATGGACTTCCTCGAGAACCTTGGCGGCGGTGGTGGCGGCGGAGGCAGTGGGTTCGGTAGCGCCAAGACCAACAGCGGCAGCTCCTTCACAGTCGCAGCTCCTCAAGTCCGCGCAGCAGAGCCGACGTCGGTGCCAATGTCTGCCGATCCGTTCGGCGGCGGCTTTGGGGCATCGCCCGTGTCTCCGTCCATGGACTCGGGCGACATTGGTTTCAGTATATTCGAGACTGGTGGTGGCAGCAGTGGTGGCAGTGCGAGCAACCCCGTGTCTCCGAGTGGCAGTACCGGTGGCGGTGCCAAGTCGAGTGCTCTAGCCGACCGCTTGGCGAACGGACGGCGCAAGACGCAAGAAGCGCAGCGATCGCAGCTCCAGTTCAACGCAAACTCGTTTGCACAGCCTGGTGGTGCTACAGGTCCAAAGATCTCGCTAAAAGAGATGGTCGGCCAAGCCCCGTCCAAGCCAGCCACGGACAGCGGTTCGAGTATCGTGTCGCTCGACGACTTTGCGTCAGGTGGCATGGCAGCGTCGACCGACTTTGGCGGCAGTAGTGATCCGTTCGGCGGTCGTGGTGGCAGCTTTGGCTCGAGTAGTGCAGCAACGAGCTCGGGCGGTGCTGTGCGCCAGAGCAGCTTCGAAGACTCGGAGCCAAAGCCTGTGGACGAGAACGACAACACGTTCTGGTGAGCGGCTCACATGCACGCAGGCACACAGATGCTCGCTACAGCACTCGCGCCGCTCACTGCCTGCACCGCACTCTTTTTATTCAAACACGACATGCATGAGTCACTTCACGGGAGCTTCGAGCCTCCATCCGTCTAGAGCTTTGATCCGTCTAGAGCTTTGATCCGTCTCTTTGATCAGCATCTCAATGGCGTCGCGTCTTGCTCTCTCATGCGTCGCTTGCTTGACTGGTGCTTGCTTGACGATGGGTATGGAAGTCGCCACACTTGGACAAACTACGCTGGCTCACGCTTTTGACGATACAGTCTACAGTGGCCTTGAAGCCGCGAGAGGGAACGCTCGAGGCAACCCCCCCCCGAGCTGACTCGGTCGCTAGGCTAGCTTTACAACGAACTTGATACAGGCGGCCGCCCTTCACACGCTATCACACTATCACACAGACCACTGTCGCGAGAGTTGGTGCAAGCGTTGCTAGGAGCTCCTGACTTGCTTGCCACATCACTGCTACATCACATGCAAGGAGTTTCGCACGGGCTCGTGCTATTCCAAGCGCTGCAACCGCCGCTCTCGAGTCCGATGATCGGTCTTGAATGCTGCTGCTCCTTGATGTACTGCTCCTCAGGCTCCTCAGGCTCCTCCTCGTCACCGTCGCCGACGCCGACGCTACTGAAGCAATTGAGATTCAGCCGCATTGCTCGCAGCAACATCAAGAACAGCAACTCGACGCGACTCGACTCGCCAGCACGGACATCCCTGCTTCCGTCCATCACTCGCGCGCTCTCTCTCTCTCTCTCTTTGACGTCGGCTACGAGCACACTCAGACACGATGAACGACCCGTTCGCGATGCTCGACCCGATGGCACTCAAGCCCAAGCCGACGGCACCAAACTACACCACGACGCCGATGAACTACGGCCAGTCAGCTGGGTTTCCGCCGCAGCAACCGCAGGCGCAGCAGCAGCAGCAGCAACAGCAAATGACGAATCCGTTCGGCGCTGCTCCAATGGGTGGACTTCCGCTGCACCAGCAAGCGTTTGGCGGAATGATAAACAACAACGCGAGCGCTATGCACCAGCCTCAGATGATGTACCCGCCCATGAACAACAGCAACTTCGGCAATGGCGCAGCGTTCATGACTCAGCCCGGGCCGATGCCAGCGTTCTCTGGACTTGGGCAGCAGTCCATGGCGCCGACGAACCCGTTCATGCAAACGTCATCGCCACCACAACAGCAGCAGCAGTTCATGACGGCCCAGCCAATGGGCGGCACGAACCTGTTCGGTGCGAGCAATGGGCAGTCGTCTGCGAACAACATGTTTGCTGCGCCGCAACTCGATCCGTTCGGGACGCAGATGAAGTCGGTCGGCGGCGCTGGTGGCTTTGGACAGACGCCGCAGCTCGTTCGTCCTGCCGAACCAACGTCCATGCCGCCAGCACCGCTCCGTCAGTCGTCAATCATTGTCGACTTTGACCCCTTCAGTCCGCGCGACAACACACCGCGGTCGCCATTTGACTTCCCTGACACCCAGTCGAGTGGCGCTGGTGCGAGTGACCGCACGGCGTCGTCAGACTTCTCAGACCGGAAGCGCCAGACGCAGGAAGCGCAGCGCTCGCAGCTCGCCTTCTCCTCGGACGCGTTCAGCAATGTCAGTGGTGCGATTACCGCTGCGAACGCTCCCAAGATCTCGCTCAAAGGATCCTCTGAGCAGTCAGCGTCGCGCAGTAGCAACAACAACATCACCAGCGCTGGCGGCGGCCGTGGTCCCAGCACCTCGTTCGACGACTCGCCGTCGTTCTTCACTGACAATGGCGACGCGTTCGCAGACCACAACATGTTTGCCAACCTGGACGACGAGCCAGCTGGGAAGAAGGACTGGGGTCAGTTTGCCAAGAGCAAGTCGTCGGGCTCGAGTGCAGACGAGAAAGACGAAGACGAGATCCCGACCGAGTGCGGCTTGAACGAGTACGACGTGGTCTTTGAGACCGGCCGAAAGCTCGGTGTGCTCATGGAGCGCGTGGACGTCTGGGCCAAGCGCGAGGACAAGCGCCAGGAGATCGCAGTCGTGAAGCTCGTGGTCGAAAACGGCGCTGCTGACCGCGTCGGCGTCACGACAGGCAGCTCGGTCGTTGCGATCAACAAGCGAAGCGTGGCGCGCGATTCGTACGCGGTGGTGCTCGACATGATCAAAGCAGCGCCGCGACCCATGACGATTCGCTTCAAGCGCGGGACTGTCAACAAGGACACGACACAAGGCAACGTGCTCACGAGAATATCGAGTACGTCTTCGCGAGTCGCACTTGCTCGCGTTTGGAGTCGACACGGCGATCTGTCTGTCTGGATGCCTGACTGACGATTGTTCTGGCGCTGGTGTCTCTAACGTGCTCACTTGCGTGCGCGTGACGTTGCTATGCGCTTGCAGATGGCACATTCAGTGTTGGGAACCTCACAAAGGGCAATGCGAGCTGGACTGACAAGTACTTTGCCTTTGGCGGCGCCAAGATGGACGTTCTCCAGCTCTTTGTCTCGCGCGCTGCGTACCACGAGGTGCGTCCACGCCTTGCTGTGTCGTTCACCGCTGTTGTGCAGCGTGTACTCTGAGGAAAGGGCACTAACTGACACTGTCTCGCTCGCTTGTTCTGTGCTACCCCTCGCTAGTGTGTGATCTCGCTGTACGAGAAGCGCCCGGTGCACACGCAGATCCAGTCGTTCCGGCTGTGCCGCGACCACAAGATCACGCCGATCAAGAGCAAGATCTACAAAGGCTACGGCAACCTGCACTACTTCTCGCTCAGCGTACCGTCGCTGCGCTTCATTGCCGCCAAGTTCGCGAGCGAGGACTACGAGACGCTCAAGAATCTCTGGTCCAACACGTACGACGCCATTGAGCGCAAGAAGCGCATGGGCTACTAGCCTGCGCAGTGGCACATGCCCACAAATCACGTGGTATCATGGCCGCGCCATCATCAAGCAAACCACTCGAGAGCTAGTCACTCGAAGGGTAGCCGCCTCGCCTCGACTTTCGCATTCACCTCTGAACGCCATCCTCAACATTGCATCTCTTGTTCGTCTCCACTTGCCGTCTAGACTTGCTCTCACGCAGTGCGTTCTTGCCATGCACCGGATGCTCCGTCATGCAAGATGCGAGACACAGCGTGTTGAACCTTGCCGATATGCACTTGTTGCTCCGTCGTGCGAGACGCGAGACACGACATGTTGAAACTTGTCGATGCGACAGACACTCGCTTCTCGATCGCTCCAAGCGAGCTGCTCGCGTCACAATGACTCGCTCGATAGAGTCCCTCGGTGACATTGTCGGCGAGATGACACGTCTTTTACCGCGTTTTTTATATTGTGACGAGGAGGGGCGATGTTGCTGCGTCGTTTAGGAGTTTCATGTTGCTTCTTGGGACGACTTGGCTCGCTCAAGTCTGAAGGAAGCGCTGGAAGTAAGAAGCGAGCAGCGAGAGCTCGCGTTGGTGCTGCGCGTGCGAGCAAGCGAGCCCTATTCTGCGCATTGCAGCAAGGCTGCAGAGGGAGCCAGAGCGTGAGCGAGCGATACTGAGGAAGGTGCGTGGCGCGTGCGTGCTTGCCTTGGTTCATTGCTCGAATTGCGCGGTCGCTGTATGCTCACGTACTCGCTCGTGCTTGTTGCTTCTCGTACCTCGTGTGCCGCATCGTTCAACGATGGTCTTTAGCTCTAGTTTGCGAGACGCTCAGAGCAACGTACACTTGCACGACAGGCCTGCTTCAGCGCTTCATTCAAACAGCAACCGCGACAACAACAACAGTGGCAGCGGCAGCAGCAGCACCTCTGGGAGTCGCCACACACCGCGGAACGATCGAGACAGTCACTGCCACTCAAGCACACCTGCACGCGTCTCGTTCTCGTCCTCGAAGCTCGCGTATCCGCTCGTCCCGCCTACGCCGTCGACAACGATGAACCACTTGCTCCAAGTCGCGCGCCGCACCGGCAAGTCTGCTGTCGGCTTCAAGATCCAGCTCGTGGTTCATCGCATGAACGCGCACTTGAGCAACTTCAATGGCGCGGAGCTCGTCGCTGTCATGACGCGGCACAAGAAGAAAGCCGTGACGAAGAGCGCGCCGTACCAGACGGCGTCGAAAGAGGTCGTCTGGGGCGACATCCTTCCGTTCTCGTGCACGCTCTACATGGCCAAGACGGGGCTCTTCCAAGGCAAGCTCTTCCAGATCCACGTCTACGACACACGCAATGACCAGCAAGTCGCGACATTCGAGTTCGATCTCGCAGAGCTCGTGCAGAGCGACAAGGACGCCGGGAAAGAGACGATCACGGTCGCAACGTCCAAGTGCCAGGACCCGCGCGCGTCGCTCTCGCTCACTGTCATCAGCTCACGCGTACTTCACATCGGCGGCCGCAAAGGCAGCAGTGGTCATGGCGCTGGTGACCATGAAGGCTCCGAGATGTCGTTCGACGGCAGTCGCAGCGAGCTGTCTGTGTGCACGCTCGAGAGCCGCACATCTGCGACGTCGAGTCACCACCAGCAGCAAGGGCACGGCAAGCAGTCGCCAGGAACAAGTCGCAAGATCCCAGAGAACGGCGCCAAGGCGAACGGACTACGCGGTGCATTCCCTGCGGTCAACGAGAACGAAGTAGACGACGGCCAGGACATGGAAGGCGATAGTAGTGCAGATGCAGCCACGCAGCGCCGCAAGGTTCAGGAGCTCGTGCGTACGATCGAGGACCTCGAGAACCAGCTCCGGCAGAGCGAGAGCGCAAACGTGCAGCTCGAGAAAGCGGGTGCCACGAAGGACTTGAAGATCGAACACCTCGAGTCTGAGAACGACGAGCTGCGAGACGACGTGGCGCGGCTGAAGCGCGAGCTCGAAGCAGCCAAGACGGCATTGTCTCGCACCAACGCCAGTCGCGATGAGAGTAGCGACAACGACGGCGTCATGCACGTCGACTTTGATCGGTACATGACGCTCAAAGAAGCGCACGACAAGCTCGCGCAAGAGCTTGAAGCGCTCAAGACTGCAAAGCCAGCGCCACGCACATCTGCTACGAAAGCGAGTGACGGCGACAATGGTGATGAAGAACAAGAAGAAGCAGAAGCAGAGAACGGTGGCAACGACAGCGACAATGACTCGGACGCGTCGTCTGCGAACGAGTACCAGGACGCACAGGAGCCGCACTTGCTCGCAGAGATCAGCGAGCTCAAGCACTCGGTATCGGCGCTCCACACTGAGCGCGACGAGCTCAAGCACGCGATCGCGTCTCTCCGCACTGACAACACGCAGCTGCTCGCGCAAGTGAGCGACTTGGAGCGCCAGACTCGCGAGCTCGTCGCTGAGATCGACCGGAAGGACGAAGCGCTGGCGTTCGCAAAGGCTGCTGCATCGGTGACACCACCACCTGCGCCTGTAGCGAACGACATTGAAGGCGAGAACGAGAACGACGAGCACGAAGAGCGGCTGAGCGAAGTCAAGAGCGAGAACGAGAAGCTCGTGCAGCAGCTGAGCCACCTCGACGGCGTCGTGACCAAGCTCAAGGACGAAAAGTCGAGTCTGCTCGGGAAGCTCGAGCACGCCGAGTCTGCGAACGAGCGCGCGCGTCTCGACATCTCGAGTGCGCAGGAGACGATCGCACAACTCGCAGACGAGAAGGAGCACCTCGCAGGCAAGCTCCAGAGCGCCGAGGACGCCCATGCCCGCGCAAAGCAGGAGCTCGACAGCGCCGAGATGACGATCGAGCAGCTGCGCGACCAAGTGCGCGAGATCTCGACGCAACTCGCTGCGACAGAGCAGGACTTGCACGCGCTCAAGCACGAAGAGCTCGCTGCGAGCGTCGCAGCGACTGCCGCAGCAGTGGCAAAGAACCAGGATTTGCAGACGCGCTGGGACGAGCTGCGCGAGCAGAACGAGGCGCTGCAGGCGCGCGTGGACGAGCTCGAGGAGAAGCTTGCGCAGACCGAGACAGACGGAGAAGCGAAAGAGGCGGAGCTGCAGCGCCAAGTGAACGACCTCAAGGTTGAGACCGCGTCACTTCGGGACGAGCTCGAGCAGCTCCGCTCGTCCAAGCAGCAGGCAGAAGACGAGCTGCTGGAGCGCACGATGGCACTCAAAGACGCGCTCGAGACGCAGCGCAAGACGACGATCAGCCACGAGGAGGAGCTCGCGCAGCTCGGGATGAGCAATGAAGAGCTGCGCGTGCACGTCGAGCTGAAGCGCGAAGAGGCGCAGGTGCTGAGCGCCGAGTGGCGCGCCAAGGTCGACACGCTCGAGCAGGAGAATGACTACTTCCAGCGCGAGCTGATCGACAGCAAGATGAAGCTCGCGGAGCTCACGCAGCAGAACGACGAGCTCTCGGTGCAGAACAAGAAGATGGAGAAGTCGATCGTGGAGATGAAGATCCAAGCAGCCGAGAAGGAGCTCAAGAAGGACGGCGGCAAGAAGAAGTAGACAGCACTTGGAGCTCTACTCGACACAACGACAGTGCATGAGTGCACTCGAGGAAGTGACTAGCTGGCTATGTAGCTGACTCGAGTTACTCGGTCATTACTAAAGGTTGAGATGGCAAGTGCACACACTCGTTGTAGTCGTGACAGAGCCCCAAGCAAGAAGCTGGAGCTAAACAACACGAAGCTCGCTGGAAGGGCTCCAATGGCAACAACCGCGACCAAGACAACAACGGGCCGAACTGGGGGCTTTAGATTGCATGGGCTTTGTGGCGACTACCTTGCGTCTTGACCTGCGGCTTCAGTCGTATGATGAAGGGCATGACTTGCACAACAGGAAGCTCGCTGGAAGTGTTCCCATGGCAACAACAGCAGCCTTGCGTTGCTGTTTCAGTCGATGTGTGGTCATTTTGATATTCACACGTCGTTGATATGTTGTAGGCGCCACTGTGTTTTATCACTATCACGTTTGCGCCGCTTGTAACAAAACAGCAAAACAGCAAAGCGAGTGTGTTGGTCGAGCAAGCAGAGCGTGATGGCGTCGAAGCTCGAGTATCTCCAGCGCTACATGTCTGCTGCGCCGGGTGCGTCTTTGATGCTATCGTTAGGATGCATTTGATGCGATATCATTTGCTCACTCGTTCGAGTGGTCTCCATTGTGTCGCTTACTGAATCAGACGCGGGCGACAAGAAGCTGCGCAAGAAGAAGAAGAAGAAAGCGTCGACTGGATTGACTACGTCTGCCGCGCAGAGCCACTTCCGAGTCACAGCTTTGCGTTGCTGCTTCAGTTGACGTGGTGACGGACATGACTTGCACAATACAATACAACTAGCCGAGTGCCACCCGCTGCGCGGGCGGAAGAACAATGCTTAGATATTGTTGTTTGTATAATAAAAGTCACAACAGTCGCCTCAGCACCACCGCGCAAAACCTCAGTCGCACCATGCTGAGCGGTGCTGCCGACCTCCGCTGCGCTGCGGTGGCAAGCCCCGAGCAGCATGGCACTGCTTCGGTCCGCGCGAGGTGCTGTCGGCTGAAAGCCGGGACAGTCCCCAATATGTCCCCAAAAACCTATACGTATAACGACAATTTGACATCGGGACAGTCCCGAAAATATACCAAAAATCGACTAACTTCAGTTTCGCAAACAAATTTCGAAGCATGTCACACAAATGAACAGCCACAAATCTGACCTCAACTCACTAAAAGCGTGACACCTAACTGCGCGGTTCCGAAGACAGACACACTCACGCACGCAAGGACAAAAAGGTAGCTTAGTTAAAGGTAAGATTCAATAATACCGAAGCATACTAATATTCAGACTAGCCAGTTTAACCCTCTAGCCCCGTATCCTGGCACTGCCAGGATAAAAAGTTTCGTATCCTGGCAGTGCCAGGTTAAGAAAAGAAATACATTAATTAAGTCAAGTAAACTAAAACCAAATGAGCAAGGTTAAAATATTTCACAGGTAGTATTACAAACTTCAAGTCAAAACTGAACCTGGCACTGCCAGGAAAAATTTGATAAAAAACGTCGGGGCGAAAGGAGTTAAAAGGATATGTATGGGTTGTGATGCGGAGCCTACAAATTACGTTGCGGACCCTACAATGGTACTTCACTCGTGTGCGGCACAACTATTGTGAAAGACAAATCACACTGCGTCTCGAACGAGCTTCGCAACATGAGTCAAGCATCTCTCTCACGAGCGCGACGTCGGCAGGCGCTGCTACTACAACAACAGATGCTGCTCCGAGAGCAAGAGGTACGTCGCGGCGCTTCATGTGCTGCCTGTCGTGCTGTTTGTCGTGACGTTCCTTGTGCTGCGTCTCGCGCTAGGTGTCGTGCAGAATGACAGAGGGCGCGAATGCGTGGATGCTCGCATGCTCTCACCGCCACATAGCACTCGAAGCTCGCGACGCCCCAGCACATCAAGAGACGCGCCTGCTAGTGCGTGAGTGCGTGCGATGAGTGGCGTGCGCATGTGCTGCTGAACGTGAGAATCGCGCTGACGCGAGTGCACGTACGTTCTGTTGCAATGACTGCAGAGAACTGCAGGCGAGCCACACTAGCAGGAGATGAACGAAATACGGTACGAAGACACAAGCTTACAAACAAGCTGCCGGCTACGGCAGACGCTGGTGTGAGCTGCACTTGTACGTGCGTGTGAAGAGCTGCGCGGGCTTGTGTTGATTTGATGTGATGCTCACGTTTGTCTCTGTGTGTGTGTGCTGCGCGGTCGATAGCAGCATACAGCGAGCGAGCCACACTAGCAAGATATCACACGCACTCAACGAGAAGACGCGGCACTGTCAGCAAACGATCCGTCAGTTGCGGCAAACGCTGGCGCGAGCCACACTAGTGAGTGTGTTTGTAATGAGCGACACGTGCTGATGTGAATCAATGTGCGACTCACGTGTGTATGTGCGCGCTGTGTGGTCGATGTAATGGGACCTCAGACGACCGAACTGCAGAGCAGTTGGACAACACTGAGTCCCAATACGGGGTCTTGA
Organism: Pythium guiyangense; assembly: GCA_003730235.1. Taxonomy (NCBI): domain Eukaryota; phylum Oomycota; class Peronosporomycetes; order Pythiales; family Pythiaceae; genus Pythium; species Pythium guiyangense. Next base: position 641,962 of record QXDM01000045.1, on the reverse strand, counting down.
GGAAGCTTGGGCTCCAGCGCGAAGGGACTCACACGAAGTGAGCCGATCGCTTGTGCGTGGAGGGGGTCTTGGTGCCGAGAGGACGGCCGGAGAGAGGAGAGGAAGGCGACTTGAGTGGTAGAAGGTAAATTCGCAACTGACTTAAAATGCACTGGTGGTTCCTGCTGCGAGCTGCCGCTGTCGGCAGTCGCTCTGTTCTGCTTTCCTAAATCACCTCAAGGGCGCCTAGAGGTTTTATGAGTAAAACCTCACTCCTGCTGATATCAACCTACTTTGCCTAATATAAAACCTTGGGTACAATCGAGGTTCAACCCACAGACCTTGAACTTGAAGTCCGGTGAGAAAATTCCTTGATCCGTGATTGGCTCACGCCTCTCACTCAAACATCAGTGTCGCGTCGCCACGCGTCACCGATCCAGTTCCCCAAGTGCAGGAACCATCATTCTGCAATGGATTACTCCCAGAGGTGATTACACCCACTGGTCCATGCGAGAATGCCCATGACGTCATACCATGACATCATCATGTGGGAATGTTGGTATCCACCAACTTCCCTGAGGCTACAGGGTGGTGTGGTCCACACAACCGTACCCCATGTAACGGCCAGGGTAGGCCCGTTACATCACCTCCCCCTTAAAGTTCGACTCCGTCGAGCTAAAAGGTGTGCTCTAGGTTCATCTCATTCGAGATCATCCTGGAACATTCTCGAAGGTTCTCGAACCTTCGCGAACCATCAAGAATCCTTGGCTGATTACGCTGTGATGGCACTTCGTGACCGATGATTACGCTCTTGATTGCGTCATCACATGTCTCACCATTCGGTGGACAGTCACACGCTGGCATCGCCACGAGCCGCGAGCAGGTTGGCATTCGCCTCATTCGGCAATTCGCCACCGACCTGACAAGCGCTCGACGAAAACCCGCAAGGGGGAACGTCCCAAGCCGACAGCATTGCGATCCCTGACCCGTTGCCCTCGACTCCGTGGCACTAGTTCCAAACGAGTGGGCGGCGGACAGGTTAAACGCGAGGCTGCTGCCGGAAGGCCACGGTCAACCGTGTCCGGGGCGTTCCAGTCCAAAGTGCACAACCACTCGGAGCTGAAGCCGACTGCCAGACTGACCGAGTCAGCTCTGGTCGGAGTGGATCCTTTCCCTCCGTCGCTGCGAGCCGTTCCTTGCTGCCATGAAGCGCGCAAGTGAACGGGACTCCAGCCGTTCCGCCAAGAAGAAGTCCGGCACGGCAGCGCTCTTCGACATCTCGGGGATTCACCATCCTCGAGGTGGCGTTGAGTACTATCGCGACCGCTTCTTCGCCTGGCGTCGGGTCAACCGCCGTGATGTCCCGACCCAGTCGCTGGCTGCGAAGACCAACTCTTGGCGAACGTTTGTCCGTCTCGAGAACGAGAGCAAGATCGACTCCCTTTTTGCGAAGGCGAGGCTTGACTCTCATCGGAGTTCGGATGCCCACCGATCCTCCGATCGTCGTAGCTCGGATCGCTCCGAGTCTACAGACGGTTCTCGTACTCGCGAACGATATCAGGAACATCAGCCGCGAGGCTCTCACGATGCTCCCAAGTATCTTCGCTCGGCGGATATCCCCGCCAGCGCACACGGAAGAAGCGAGTCGGTCGCATCTCCCCGCGCCTCGACCGTGTCTGATCATCCCGATGATCCACGATCGACTCCACCAGCCACCGACGATCTCCACGAGAATCAATCATCGGAGGTGGGGCTGAACGCCAAGACGATCGAGCGGCTCTGGAAGTGGAAGAGCGCTCACCGTCTCCAGATCGCAGAGCTGTTCCAGCACTGCTCCGATCTGACGGCGCGTTGCGAGTCTCTTGAGGCTCGTTGCGGTGCCCTCGAGGATCGCCTCGACTTGGTGGCTTCCGCGCCTCATGTTGAGACTGCCCTGCAGTCTCTCCGCTCGGACTTGCGGGAGCTACAGCAGCGGGAGAAGGAGCGTGACTCGAAGCAGTCTCGCCTTCTCGTCGCTGTCGACGACGCGGGCTCGGTTCTCTCCAAGCTCCGCGGTGACCTCGAGGCTCGCCTTGTTGCGCTTGAGTCGGTGAAGGAACAGTCGTTCGACGTCCTTCAGCGTCTCTACGCCGAGAGCCAGCTCCAGACGGCCGAGATGGCACGTCTTCGGGAGCAGGTCGATGCTCTTCAGCATGACCTCGAGCGTCTTCGTCGTCACAAGTAGGATCAGCCGATCCACTTGGTAAGTATGGCTTCAGTCTGCCCACGTAGAACGTTGGGTGAAGACGCATACTTGTCGGGATGTCTAGCTTGTAGGCATCGCCGAAACACTTCAGAATCTGGAACGGTCCGATGAACCTTGGCAGAAGCTTTTTGCTTCCTAGGTTGGACACTGCATGTTCAGGCAGATCCGTAGCATTAAGCAATACTAGGTCTCCTTTCTTGAACTTGTGCATATTCCGTCTTCCGTGCTTGTCCGCTTGCTCTTTTTGCCGATCCTGGGCTAGAGCAAGGGCGTCCCGCACAAATCTCACGATTGCTTGTCTTTTGTCGACGAAGCTGAGAATTTGGCTCTTGTCGCGCCCCGACAGCTTGGTCTTCTGTACCAAAGCGTCGAAGTTGGCGCTTGTCCCACTCGCATGGTGCAACTCCGCTTCTGCTGGAGTTCCTCCCCCACTCAGAGTAGAGCCCACCCCGGACAGCGTTGCCGGTACCCGAGGATGGAACCCGTAGTTGATGTAGAAGGGAGAGTAGCCCGTCGAGGCGTGCGTTGAGTTATTGATCGAGAACTCAACAAGAGGGAGGAAGTCGCTCCACTCTTTGAAGGATGTCGCGTAGCTACGCAACACGTCCTCTAGCACGCGGTTGACTCGCTCGGTCTGACCATCCGTCTCTGGGTGTGCCGCCGTCGACATTGACAGCTTCGTCCCCAGGCGCTCAAAGACTGTGCGCCACAAGACAGAGGTGAACCGAGGATCGCGATCGCTCACGATCTCTTCGGGCAGACCATGGAGCCGGAACACCGTGTCCACAAAGACATGGGCGGTTCCCTCGGCATCGATGGTGTCACGAACGGCAGTCATGTGGATCATCTTGCTGAATCGGTCCACAATGACGAGGATGCCAGTTCGCCCTTGCGAGTCTGTCGGAAGTCCGAAGACAAAGTCCATGCTTACGGACCTCCAACAGTCTGTTGGGACAGCAAGTGACCGCAGCGGAGCCTGAGCCGAGCTCGAAGGCTTCACGCGTTGGCACACTTCACATGTACGGACGTACTTGCGTACCCACTTGTACATGTGCGGCCAGTAGTAGTTTCGAGAAAGACTGAGGAACGTCTTCTCTCGACCCATGTGGCCTCCAGAGGGGCTGTCGTGGTAGTCGAACAGCAGCCGATGCCGTAGCTCCTCGTCGTTCGGCACGACGATTCGCATCTGGTCATCGTCCTCCACTCTGTGGTACAGGATTCCGTCTCGAACGGAAAACCTGTGGACCCTTGACCTTGCCTTGGACGAGAGCTTCGTCAGCTTGTCGTCCCTTGGGTCTTCCAGGTAGTGCATTATCTCGCTGCACTCCTTGTCGTCCTTGTACGCGCGCTTGATGTCGTCCGCGACACTTGAACTTGCGCGCACTGCGATGGCATTCGCAGCCTCGCTTCCACTTGGACAGCTTCTGCATCCTGCACTTGAAGCGTCTTCGCTCGACTTAGGATCGTAGTCGGGCCGTCTTGAAAGCGCGTCGGCCAGTATGTTGGTACTGCCGGGCTTGTAGTGTACAACGAAGTTGTACTCCGCAAAGAAGGAGATCCACCTTGCCATTCTCTGCGAGAGGTGCGGAGTCTTCACCGCAGTCCTCAGTGAAGCATGATCTGTGTAGATCACGAATCGCTCTTCACCTAGTAGGTGAACACGGAACTTGACAAGAGCGTACTTCATCGCAAGTAGCTCCTTGTCGTGAACTGGGTAGTTCCGTTCGGCCGGTTTGAGCTGTCTCGACTGGTACGAGATCACCCGCTCATGCCCTTGCGCATCGTGTTGCATCAGAGCGCAACCGATCGCGTAGTCGCTCGCGTCGCACACGACGTGAAACGGCTTTGAGGCGTCAGGGAGAGCGAGCACTGGGGCTTCCCGCAAACTCCGCTTGACCCTGTCGAACGCATTTTGCTGTTCGACGTCCCACTTCCACTCGGTGTCCTTCTTGAGCAGAAGCGTCATCGGCCGAACCATCTCCGCGTAGTTTCGCGTGTACTTGTGGAGATAGTTGGCAAGACCCAGCCACTGGCGTAGCTGCTTGACGTTGCCGGGTGCCGGCCAGTCGGTTATCGCCTTGATCTTTTCTTGATCTGCGCGAACGCCATTTCTGCCGACGAAGCAACCAAGGACGGGAATCTCTGGCGAGAAGAAGATGCACTTCTTCAGGTTCGCGTAGAGCTTGTTCTCCCGCATCACTTCGAACAGCCGTCGAAGGTGCTGGAGGTGAACCTCCACGTCCGTCTGGTTACCCGACGCCTTGCTGTGGACAAAGATGTCATCGAAATAGCTTGGAGCGAAGTCTCGCAAGGGTCGAAGAATGTTGGTCACCATGCGATTGAACGTCGCCGGCGCATTCTTGAGCCCTTGGGGCATCACAAGCCATTCCCACAGCATTCCACTGGGTGTCGACACCGCAGTGAGGGGCACATCTTCCTCTCGCATCCTAATCTAATAGAACCCGTCCATCAGATCCAGGGTGCTGAAGATCGTGCTCCCGACCATTCCGTCCAGGATCATGTCCTTTCGTGGCACGGGGGTCTGGGCAGGAATGGTGGCATCGTTCAGCTTGTTGAAAGCATGAACGATCCTCCAACCTCCCGTTGCCTTCTTCACGCAGAAGGTCGGGCTGCAATGCGGAGACTTGCTCTCACGCACGTGACCAGCTTTCCGACGTTTCTCGAAGAATTCGTCGATTGCCTCGACTTGTTCCTTCGGCAGAGGCCACTGCCGAGTGACGCAGTACTTGGTGCCCGGAGCCAAGTCGATTTCGTGGTGCACGCCTCGGTCAGGCGGCAGCTCTTCCGGCACCGCGTCTGGGAAGATGTCCTTGAACTCTTGAGCAAGCTCGTACACAGGATTTCCCTTGAGCGCATCCCACGACTGAGCCTCGAAGCGCTCAGCGCGTGTCTTGTCGTCCAGAACCTCGATATCCATGTTCGACGACGTCTTGATTTCTTCCAGATCGGCCGAAGCAACGATCTTGCACACTTGAACGATCTCACCAGCCTTGAGATCTCCGAGGAACTTCTTCTCGCTCATCTCTTCCAGAGAGAGCAGCCTCGATAGCGAATTCGGGGGATCTTGAACCTTGTACCCGCGCATGCCCCGCGCGTTCCCCGAAGCGTCGTACGCCATTGCCTGGACGTACCGCTCGCCCTCTGCGTCGTCGCGCTTGACGCAGCCCTCGTCGACGATCATGTCCGACGCCTTCGTGCCTTGTTCAGGGACACGCGTCGCGCTCGAACTTTGATCCTTCGACGGATCCCGACGGCTGAGTTGAACAGGTTCAACCGCCGAGACTTCCACCTTCTTCGGTTGAAGATTCACGACTTGACTTTGACCGCGCTCTTCACTGCTGGACCCGAGAGATTCGCCCGTAGTGCGTGTGGGGCCATCGCACGCCACTTGCACTTGTGCAGAATCCTCGACTTCTTCAACCGAAGTGGTAACCCAGGAGACTTGCTCCTCGTCCGCAGATTCCCACTGCACCGAGTTCGATCCATGAACTCTGATCCGACGCCGTTGCCAGTCGAACTTGGGTTGATAGCGCATCAACCACGGCATCCCAAGTATGATGTCATACTTGTCGTCAAGGTCGAGGAGAATGAACTCATCCTCGCCTTGGAACACTTCACTCGTGAGCCGAAGCGAAACACATCGCTTGGCTTGTTCGATTGCTGAACCGTCAGCAAAACGAACGACCATCTTGCCTCGGACACTCACTGCAGGAGCAAATCCCTTGCTTCGCAGAAGAGCGTCCGCCCGAACAAAATTGTTCGTCGCGCCACTGTCGACAAGCGCGCGCAATGGAACCGAAGTTCGATCCAGCTTCACGTTCAGAACGATCAGCTTGGATCCGCGGCTGTCAGACTCCTTCGTCTTGATCTTGGTGGTCCTTGTCCGTGCATCCCGCACGCTGGGGCCGCTGTCCTGCGAGTCCACCCTGTTCGCAGAACACGTCTCGCGGCCAGTAGGGAGCCCCGCCCCTACTGTCCGTAGCCGTTTTTTGCTGGCTCACTCTGCCCACCAGGCCGACGTTGGCCCGAGTTGCCGGGGCGAGAGTATGTCGCGAGCGTCTTCTTGTCCATCCGCACGCGACAGTCCTTCTTCATGTGGCCCATCTTGCCACAGCGGAAACACTTGACGTTCGCGCTTGAGCGTTGGTTGCCACCCGAGTCTTGCGACACTGCAGACAGGTCCATCGGCTCAGGGCCGTTGTACACTGGACGCTGGAACTGCACCGGTTGTCTTGGCGGCCGGTACGTCGCACTGCCGACTCGTGCCTGCCGTAGGCTGAAGTCCTCCTGGAGCGCCAGGCTGATCGCGTCCTCCATCGTCGCAGGATACTCGCGGAACAGCTGCGTCTTGATCGGACCGTCGTTCAGACCCTTCATGAACGTCACGACTCGTGTGGCTTCCTCGATCGGTTCGCTCACGACGCTCGATACGAGGTAGCGCGCACGCTGCACGTAGTTGTGCAGGTCCGAGCGCCCTTGGCGCAGGTCCAGGAACTCAGCTCGCGCTCGAAACTCACACTTGGGTGGTTCGAAGGCTTGCTTGAGGTCGTACTTGAAATGGTCATAGGTTGGAAAGCAGTTGGCATCCGCCATCCGCTTACCGAACGCCCACGTCTTCGCGCGCCCAGCGAGCTTCGACATCGCAAAAGCGACTTGCTGACTTGGATCCGTCAGCTGTCGAGCCTCGATGGCAGCCTCAAGCTCTACGAACCAGCGCAGAAGCGGTTCGCTCTCGCCGCCTCGATACGGCGAGATGTCGAGCTTGAGCGGGGGAACCCGACGCGGAGCAGAAGGAGTTGCCGGCTGGGCACGCGCACGCATCAGTTCCTGATGCATGAAGCGCACCGCAGCCTTCTTCTGCTCATCTGGCGAGAACGTAGTCAGCATCATGCCGACGCTGTCCTCGCCGATGGGCTCGACCATCCTTGAATACGCCAACCACTCTTCATCCGCCAGGTGAAGGTAGTCGTTCCTGTCGAGCATCGTCTTCCCGATCGATGCACTCGACATCTTGGCTCTTGTCTCGAAGGAGTTGGAAGGACTCCTCGAAGTGCTACCAGGTGTAATGGGACCTCAGACGACCGAACTGCAGAGCAGTTGGACAACACTGAGTCCCAATACGGGGTCTTGAGGAAGCTTGGGCTCCAGCGCGAAGGGACTCACACGAAGTGAGCCGATCGCTTGTGCGTGGAGGGGGTCTTGGTGCCGAGAGGACGGCCGGAGAGAGGAGAGGAAGGCGACTTGAGTGGTAGAAGGTAAATTCGCAACTGACTTAAAATGCACTGGTGGTTCCTGCTGCGAGCTGCCGCTGTCGGCAGTCGCTCTGTTCTGCTTTCCTAAATCACCTCAAGGGCGCCTAGAGGTTTTATGAGTAAAACCTCACTCCTGCTGATATCAACCTACTTTGCCTAATATAAAACCTTGGGTACAATCGAGGTTCAACCCACAGACCTTGAACTTGAAGTCCGGTGAGAAAATTCCTTGATCCGTGATTGGCTCACGCCTCTCACTCAAACATCAGTGTCGCGTCGCCACGCGTCACCGATCCAGTTCCCCAAGTGCAGGAACCATCATTCTGCAATGGATTACTCCCAGAGGTGATTACACCCACTGGTCCATGCGAGAATGCCCATGACGTCATACCATGACATCATCATGTGGGAATGTTGGTATCCACCAACTTCCCTGAGGCTACAGGGTGGTGTGGTCCACACAACCGTACCCCATGTAACGGCCAGGGTAGGCCCGTTACAGTCGACAGCAGCACACAGTGAGCGAGCCGCAAACGAGCAAGCAGTAACGATTCGTAGTGGCAGCAAGCAGCATCGACACACAACCGGCAGATACAACGCAGCAAACAGCAGCACACACTCAATGATCCACAGCAGCAGAGCTCAACAAGCAAACACGACTGCGCATCGAATAGCGGCATTCGTACAACAAGAGCCGTGCGCTAACGCAAAGGAAGGCGATGCGATGTACGAGGGATTGGCTTTGTGCCCCCCCTTACTCGGCTTGGATTTGAGCGATGATGTGAGATGCTGGGAGTCGCAGTGGGCAGATTGACTGGTTTTGGTTTGCTGGCAATCGGCAACAGCCACATTTGCGTCGGCGCTCGACAACGTCAAACTGAGACGGCAGGCGCTTTGTCCCTTGGCGCTGGTCTTTGCGTGTAGTTGGCTTACGTGCTGGAGAGAGGACGACCGAGTTGATTGGCCGTGTTGCGCCTGTGGTAGAACGGCCACAGCAAATTCTTGTCCTCAGTGTCAGACCCTTGCCGCTCCGTTGTATACCGGATCGCAAGTCGCGATCCGCTTTACCGGCATGTTGTGGAGACCGTGGAGGTGAAGACGGCGGTCCTCAAAGAGAGAGAGGGACTTGGGGGTCGTACAGGGTCGCTGTTCCGGCGAGCTGCACGCGTGCGATCGTCGAGTGGTGTCGTCGATCGCGGGTCGTGATCATGGTTGTGAGGCACGATCACGGACGCACAGCGCGATAAAATGAGCCGCGCGGGGCGCAGAGCGTCTGTAGCGGACGGGTTGTGAGGCCTTCTTGACGCTTCTACTGGGGGATCGCCGGTGCGTACGAAAAATCGTCGTACGAACACGGCGGTGTCGAGGACCACAAGTCGCGATCCCAAGAGGCGCACAAAGGTCTGCGAGCGTGAGTGCTGCACTGTAGCAGGGGACGAGCTGGCCGAAGCTTCCAGGCTCGTCGCGTGCTCTTGATCGTCGGTGATCGCCAAGATCGCCAGATGATCGCCAATGCCAATGCCGATCCAATGACCCCACGTTGGCCAGTCGGAGCGGTTCGTCAGAGTTTTCAATTCCGGACCTGCGCGTCGCAGGTGCTGGGCGTGAGAGGTTGAGAACGGGCCTCTACCGCTTTGACCTGATCTCACTATGCTTGACTCTCAAAGTGCCGTACGTGGACCAAATACCCCCTTTTGGCTGTTCTCTCACTATGCTTGACTCGCTTGCACTATCCTGGACCTCTGTACACCTTGCGATTCACTGATCTTCGCGTGATGAGCTGCGCCCCTGTCGCCCCACACTCTTCTAATCGTGCTGATGGGATGAGCAAACGCAATTCGAGCCGATCGCGCTTTCCGAGCCACTTGATACAGTCGACGTGATGGTGTTTGCATACGCCTTCGCGCTCACGGCCGCTCTTGGCTCCGGGTCGTTCTGGATCGCCCGTGCACCTCTCTGGATCGCCCGTGCACCTCGTTGGATCGTCGTTGCCAGTGCCGGACGTGATTGTTGACTGCGGACTCATCACGCCGCGCCGCAGGTGCGCATAGCGCCCTCGAGACAAAGTCTCAGTCGTGTCGCGCCACGCTTGATCAAGCTCGATCGCTGCTGTCACGTGGCGATCGTCGGGTCACTTCTGTCTCTCGCGATCCTGGTCAGCATGGGCGATTGGGCGTCGCTATCCATCGCTGATTGCCAGCGTCGTGCCGCGCGTCACTCTGGACCTGCCCGCCTTGCTGTGTAGTGCCCGATTGTGTTGCCGGGATTGCTGGTCCCCGTTCGTGATCATCCGCGTCTGATCGCGTCACCGGCGATCGCGCCACGCGATCACTGTATTTTCCGATCGCGTTCTACCACACATCCTCGTTGTTGAGACGCCAGTATTTGTCGAAGTGATGCGCGTAAGGTCGATTGCCATCATGAAGCAGCCGTCGGATTGTACGTGAGCACGGCAGCCCAAACGTCGAGGCGAGATATTGCGTGCACGGAGTGGTTGAGCTCGCGATGGCTTTGTCGTAATCGGCTCGTGTTCTGCGCAAAGCTTCGTGGATCACCGCGTACTTAAGCGACTCAAAAAGCTCACACCGGCGATGCAGAGCGACACGGTTTGGCGCTGACTTTATTGCTCTCGGAGGCACTCCTTGTGTTGTCAAACGCAGTGTCTGCTCACCGCCTTGTAGACCGCCCTCAGGCTCAAGTTGCGATTGGGAATCCAAGTCTTCAAGGCGGCGTGACATTCCTCGACACGCAATGTCGTCAACGCTCTAAAGTGTCGGACGTCGACGAGGTAGGCAGAGCAGAACCTGTCCTTCCATGAGCCAAGCCATTGTTTGTCAATGTACTGAGACGCTTGGCTTGGAATCGAGAACTTGATGTCAGTCCACGACTGTTTGAACTGAGCCTTGTCGTGCGTGTGGAGCACGAGAGCCGACCAAGCCGATGCGAACTAATCCCAAGTGATGAGTGACTGCTCGCCGTGAGTAGTTGGTTCAGCTGGGAAGCCGCTCTTGCATCGTGATAAGATGTTCCTGCCGACATGCCAAGCGCACAGTATGTGCCTCGCGCTTGGAAACACCGCCGCCAACGAGTTCATCAGCGCGAGCTCAAGGTCTGTCACGATGACACGCGGCTCGAAGCTCGGTCCAAGCAGACGCCGAAGCGACTGCAACGCCCACATGTAATCGCTTGTTGCCTCTGAGTCAATGAAGCACACTGTCATCGTGAAGTTCTTGCTTGTATTGCTTCGCCCGACTACGTGAAGTAGAGGCATGCTGTCGCGGTTCGTGCGGTAGGCCGAGTCCATGATGACCACCTCGTGGAACGCGTACGTCAAATCGCGCGCAGTTTTGGGAAGAATGAGCAGGTTGCAGCATCGCCCTTCAGCGTCCAGCTTGATGTCGTGGTTCACCTCAGCACTTAAAACCTCGAGCAGTAGCGCTTGCATCTCGCTTTGACCTCCGAGTTCGTCCTTCATGAGTCGGCTGCGAATGTTGAGTACGCCACGCTCGATCAGAAGTGAACCTGGGTCCATCGCTTCAATCGCAGCTAGCGTGGCTTTGTACGGATGCGCCAGCGGGGGTCATGCTCTCGACCGTGTGGACATCGTCTTAGGAGACTCACCGCGCGCGACGCAATGAGCTCACATCAGATGCCGAGTCGTGGTTGTGCTTTAGGGAGTCGATGCTGATTGCCCAGCGCTCGCCATCAGCGCGGACCGACGCCTTGAATCGACATCCGCACAGACTCGTTCTCGACTGGCGCACTCTCGTTGGTTCTGTAAGCTGATGCGAGTTCTTGTACTCGCCAGCTAGACCGCAGACGTAGTAGTATATGATGGCGCAGCCGTCTGATATCTGAGAGCGGGTGTCTCGTTTCTTCTTCAGAGCAAAGCCGCACGAATGATATTGGTCCGTCAGGTAGTCGTACTCGGATGCCGCGGACGTGAACGACTGGTTCATCAAAGCCGCCAAGTCGAGCCCGAGAGTCTTCGCCATTTTTTCTGTGCTCGCTTCAACCCACAAGTGCGTGTGTGTATGCGTTCACGTTGGGTGCAACCTTCTTGATGTGGTCGACGGTCCAAACGAGCAAAGTATGGTTTCGACAGAGCGACTCACGCACGACAAACTGACAACGAGAAGACCGAGTATGGCGAGCACAAAGCCAATCCCTCGTACATCGCATCGCCTTCCTTTGCGTTAGCGCACGGCTCTTGTCGTACGAATGCCGCTATTCGATGCGCAGTCGTGTTTGCTTGTTGAGCTCTGCTGCTGTGGATCATTGAGTGTGTGCTGCTGTTTGCTGCGTTGTATCTGCCGGTTGTGTGTCGATGCTGCTTGCTGCCACTACGAATCGTTACTGCTTGCTCGTTTGCGGCTCGCTCACTGTGTGCTGCTGTCGACCACACAGCGCGCACATACACACGTGAGTCGCACATTGATTCACATCAGCACGTGTCGCTCATTACAAACACACTCACTAGTGTGGCTCGCGCCAGCGTTTGCCGCAACTGACGGATCGTTTGCTGACAGTGCCGCGTCTTCTCGTTGAGTGCGTGTGATATCTTGCTAGTGTGGCTCGCTCGCTGTATGCTGCTATCGACCGCGCAGCACACACACAGAGACAAACGTGAGCATCACATCAAATCAACACAAGCCCGCGCAGCTCTTCACACGCACGTACAAGTGCAGCTCACACCAGCGTCTGCCGTAGCCGGCAGCTTGTTTGTAAGCTTGTGTCTTCGTACCGTATTTCGTTCATCTCCTGCTAGTGTGGCTCGCCTGCAGTTCTCTGCAGTCATTGCAACAGAACGTACGTGCACTCGCGTCAGCGCGATTCTCACGTTCAGCAGCACATGCGCACGCCACTCATCGCACGCACTCACGCACTAGCAGGCGCGTCTCTTGATGTGCTGGGGCGTCGCGAGCTTCGAGTGCTATGTGGCGGTGAGAGCATGCGAGCATCCACGCATTCGCGCCCTCTGTCATTCTGCACGACACCTAGCGCGAGACGCAGCACAAGGAACGTCACGACAAACAGCACGACAGGCAGCACATGAAGCGCCGCGACGTACCTCTTGCTCTCGGAGCAGCATCTGTTGTTGTAGTAGCAGCGCCTGCCGACGTCGCGCTCGTGAGAGAGATGCTTGACTCATGTTGCGAAGCTCGTTCGAGACGCAGTGTGATTTGTCTTTCACAATAGTTGTGCCGCACACGAGTGAAGTACCATTGTAGGGTCCGCAACGTAATTTGTAGGCTCCGCATCACAACCCGATATTTTTCATGTGCAATACATGTAGCATTCATGGGATGAGTGATGGTCAAAATATGTCTATGTATTGTTACACACGGACTGTAGCACCCACCAACAATATTTTCTAAAAACAATAGCTCGTGAGCAATATATCCGAAACAATCGCAGATTTTAGACAGATATTACCAATCAAGGTGCACTGTAGATGAATGAGTGTTTAGAACAAAATATTCTCGCAAATACCACACTTTGTCCATTTGCTGATTACATTTTCTTCTTTGGATACAAAACGGTATTATTTAACATACAAACAACAAACATACATTTTGTGGCAGACAATTCATTATGCGACAAGATTCACCATCACGACTTGGCTAACGTCACAACGATTGACACATATGGCGAATGCCGTTTGCATGCCTCAATCAAGCCTCACGAACAACGCGACTGATCGTCCAGGGTCACCCGACTGGTGAAGCTTGTATTGCTATATATAGCGTGTGACCGATTGTCGTACTAGATGTGAGAGCTGATAGTTCGGTCAATCCACGTTCTAGCGAATGTATTAATATTAGAATGGCTCTATTTGCTTGAAACAACAGAGGGCGGTCGTACCTTACAGATTACATACAATTTTGATCAAATTCAGGAGTGGTACTTCATCCGCCCACGGCTGCCGCTGATGAAGCTTGTATTGCTTCTGTTCTACGTCACCAACAGCGCGCCCGTGAGTATTGTTGTGCAGTACTTGCGTGTGAGTGCAATTGACGTGGCTGCGCGGTATAATATCAGTCGCGGGTACTGCACCAAGAAGATGATTGCGTACGTCATGCGTGTTAGTGAGATCCACGAGAGTCTAAAAAACAAATACAACAAAAGCAAACAGTACAACGTACACTAGAAGTTCATCGGGTATGACTGCAAAAGCAAGCGGTGGTTCGCTATCGACGTGCACCAAGATCGCACAAAGCCGATACTCGCAGCCCAAATCGTGTCATACAGCTGACTAGGGCACTCGCGTAACGCCGACACTTACAGCCCAAATCGCGCGATACCACCGACCAGGGTACGTACTTGTTACTCTTGTCCGCAAGTTGACACACAGATCACTAACAAAGCGCTGCATTGACACACTGCAACAAACAGATCACTGACAACGCGCTGCATTGACACACTGCGATAAAACGCACAAAATGAGCAAAATATTCGCTTCGTTCGTGTCGACACACACTCTAGAGAAAAGCAAGTGACTGGAGGGCATGGAGTAAACCCACCTACCCGCGAACAACTCCAAGAACTTCGTATACCCAGACAACGGTGCGCACACAATCAACTTAGAACTATGCTTGGAGGCGAAGCGCAAGCGATGCATTAAGGGAATGCACAGGTGCTCCCAAGGCCAAGTGCATGCCACTTTAGAGAGCATTTATGCAATTGGTACGCTTCACCCAGGTGCCATCATCGAGAGTACTTCAAAGGCTAAGCGATAGCAATAAAAGCACAAGTGTATTTCGCTGATGTAGAAATAGTACAGTGCTTGAATCTCTAAGTACGTTTCTGTTCACTGTATGTAGTTTCATCTTAGCAGGGCCATATAATCGACTAACGACTCACGCACAGGCAAAAAGGTATTAATTCCCAACGTTGTACATTATAAAAATCACCGCCGACTACTGATCAATTTAATATGACGTGCACCAAACGTATTCGAGCTGTCAGTCAAGTAATCATTGTTCTTGCGTGCGCATTGGAAACGCATCAGCAACGACTAGACTCACATTGGTACGATTGATAGAGCGCTTAAACAACTCGCAGAATAACATATGGATGGATAAACGAGTGTGGCGTGGCTATCTACGTGATGTGGTCAAACTCCAGACCAAAAGCCTGAGCAGCGTGCTGGTTGGCAACCTCGGCCCTGTTCCCGTCAGCTCCCACTTCTAGACAAACTCGACAAGAGTGTGACAACCGCTCGACGTCGGGTTACGGGTCTTCTGATGCATAATAAACGTTGTGAGTGGCTGATCGAAGTGAATTTATGCTCAAGCGTGCAAGCCGCGGGACAGAGGCGCTGCATGACGATCATGTGAACGAGCGAAGCGTGGGAGCGTATCACACCAGATAATATTGTGTGTAGCTTCGGAAAGGTACTTTCAGCCGCATCTGTCTTGTCATAATCGTTTCATCCAACATGATTTACTATAAGGTGCCTAAGTGAGGTGTGGACGAGCGTGTCTGTTCATTTGTGTATAGCCGTTCCTCCGTCTCACACTGTGGTGTACACAAGTGTTACGTATAATCAAAGGGTTATGTGCACGATCTGCGCGTTCCGCTTAGATCTCACACTACCGCCGATGCGTAAGCACAATATGAGTTTGATTTAAGTCGGGTATGAACTGGTAAATGACAAACAGTGCCGCACAAGAATCGTCTACATCGAACCAACTGTGAACTGCACTTCACGTTGATACCATGGAGCAATGTGTGTTGACATGTGTGTGGCAGTACGATCTCCATTCGCCCGAAAGTCAAAATATACAATTCCCGCATGTTCCGAATCCCGTGATTGTCCTCGTTTTTGTCACTACTGATTCGTTGTTGCGGTTTCTGTTTTTCTCGCATTGATGGGGCATTCGTATCGCGCTTACAAAGTTCAAGTCGAATCGCCAGTGTGGTCCACCTGCGGTTCGTTTGCAAAGGGAAGAGAAGAGAAGAGCAAAGACTTGCGATCAAAGAGCGATCAAAGCTCGCTCGCTCGCTCATTGTCTCCATTACTATCGGCGCGCGTGCGTGTGTGTGCGCGTGAGTGATAGAGAGAGAGCGTGCGTGGTCATGGAGCACCGCGTCGTGGAGCACGCTGACAGCAGCAGCGCAAACGACGAAAACAACAGCAGTAGTGCTCATCGCACACTTGGGGACGACGACGGACACTTGCTGACTCGCGCACCAGCACCCGAGCTGCCGGTCTCCCAGACGTTCAGCATCGAGCTCATTGCGCCGCCAAACACGCAGCAGAGCGACGAGCTCACAGGTGGCGACGTCGAGATGCTGAGTCAAGACCTCGACGAGCAGCTAGTTGCGCACGCAAGCGACGCGATTGACATCCACAACGAGTGCGACCCGATCGAGAACGCCATCAACAACGACGACGACGGCGACGCAGAGATGAACGAGAACGTGATCCAAGTGCGCGAGATCCTCGCAGATATGCTCCGCGCTGAGAGCGCAACGACATCGAGTCTCTCGATCTTGAGCAGCAAAGAGCGCGAGCGCGAAGAGCGTGAGCAGCTCCAGATGTACCAGCTGCGGTGCTGCGTACTCGATGACGCGAGCTTGGAGGAGCTCGAGAAGCTCCCAAAGCGCATGTGCGCGTACGAGTTCAAGCCTGGCGACATTGCGTGGAACTGCCGCGTGTGTCAGGTACAGACTGGCAGACAAACTGCGCGGGTGAGTGGCGTGCGCGCGAACTCACACGTGTGACTCATACTGCGCACAGGTGGACGAGACGTGCGTGATGTGCAACGACTGCTTCATCTCGAGCGACCACGATGACCACGAGGTGTTCTTCTACTACACGCAGAGCGGCGGGTGCTGCGACTGCGGCGACACAGAGGCGTGGGCACCCGAAGGCTTTTGCACGCGCCACAAGGTCCGTCCTTCTGTGCGCTGCTAGCAAACCACACACGCCTCATACGCTTACACGCTTAACTGACCGACGGATGCACAGGGTGCGCAAGACGCAGATCCGCTGCGGCTCTTGCCGCACGACCTGCTCGTGAACTCGCGCGAGTGCATTCGCGAAGTCATGGCGTTTGTGCTCGAGACGATCGCCGACGCGCGCTTTGCGTACGTGATCGACGACAGCGGCGTTGCGCGCGTGCGCGAGAGACTCGCTGATGCGCCGCTCGATGCGCGGTACTCGGTCATTGTGCACTACCACGAGTACTTGAGCTCACAAGAGTTCACTGCAGCGCTCAGCGCTGCGCACCCCGGCATGCCGGTACGATGGTCTCGCTCGACACTGTTGCACTGTGCGCTGAGGACAGACGAGTGTGCTGACGACCCACGCGCCGATGGTTTGTCTGTGATGTGACGACGCAGTTCCAGATCAAGAAGCTCGAAGAGATCGTGACGCAGCGGCAGGTGATGCTACGCGCGAAAGTGACGCAAGACGAAGCGATTGAGCTCACGCAGACGCTCTATGCGCACGGCATCTACTCGTCTGTTGTCTCGAGCGACTACCGCGCGCGCTTGCACGTCACGAACGCGCTCTTCCACTGGCTCGCGTCCATGGCAAACCTCTCAGACGGCATCTGCCGGCTCATTTGCGAACAGGTGCGTCCTCTTGTCGGCTCTTGTGACTAAGAAGACGTACATCACGCTCTGGCGCTGACCGTGACGACACTGTTGTATCACCAGTTCATTGCGCACAGTGACGACGCGCCGACGACTGCGCCACCGCAGTTCCCGACGCTCCGCGCCGTGATCCTCGCCGACTCGTTCTTGCCCAAGAGCAGCAGCGACGCGCTCCACAGTCTCCTCATGGCGCTGCTCGCAGACCCGATCTTCAAAAAGTCGTTTGCGATCGCGTTCACGTCGTCGTACCCGCAGCTCTATCGCGAGCACGTCGCTGGCATTGGGAGCGTGAGCTCGACGATCCTCACGTTTGGCGTCCAGTTCTTCAACCGCGCGAGCTTTGTGAAGCTCTTGGCGTCCGAGTACGAACTCTTGGAAGTCATCACACGCACGGCGCTCGAGACGCTGCGGAAGCGCCCGAAGCGCGAGCGCCTGGAGATCCCGTTCGACGGCGCGTGGGACAGTCTTGCGTGCGTGCTCCACCCAGCGCGCGTGAGCGACATTAGCGTCTGGGACCTCCTCGCCCTTGCAATCCAGCGTCTAGACGAGCCGACACTCGAGCACGTCGATCTGGTCGCGCTGGAAGCTGAAGCCCAAGCGCAAGGACTCACTGTCCGACGCGCAGCAGACACGTCGATGTTCCTGTCGCTGCCGCGAGAGACTGCGATCCCTGGCAAGTGCGAGCTCGATGTGAACTCACCAGTGTTTCTCCATCGGCGGTACCTCTGCGGACTCATGGATTTGCGGTACGCGCTGCAGATCGAAGGCGTCTCCGAGGCGTTCGTGGCCGAGAAGCGCGGCTCGCGCTACGCCGAGTACTTGCTGTACCTGTCGTACGTCCAAGGCATCAACGCCGAGACACGTCGGCGCGGCGACCACGTCGAGAACGAGTCGCGGTCGTGGCTCTTTGCAGTCGAGTTTGCGTCGACCGTCTCGGACGTCTTCACGCTCATTCTCCTGAACGCGTTCAAAGACGCGGCGCCGCTCGGCGTCCCGCGCTCTCCTGCGCAGCTTCAGAGCTTGATCACGACGATCGCAAAGCCGATCTTTGACGCCTACTACTTCTGGCTCGCGTCGTCGCGCAAGTACTTCCCGCCACCGGACTTTGTCGTCGGCGACACGCTCCGTCCAGACCAAGTCGAGACTGCTGTGTCGTGCCACTTTCCACTCCACCGCACGATCGCTCAGCTCGTGCGGACGCTCAGTAGCTCGCCGATGGGTCTCAACTTCTTCTACGACCTCTTGCGCGTCTCGGCGTCGAACCCCGACGACTCGGTCTGGGTGCACGACCCTGACAGTCCGTTGGGCTTTTGGCATCGTGTGCACTTGATCGAGCCCGTGCTGCAAGCTGTCGTGTGGGACGCACAGGTCCACTCTGGGCTCTGGATCCGCAACGGCTCGTCTGTGATCAGCCACAGCATGAACTACGGCGAGCCGCCGTTCTGCACGCGCTTCCGCGACGTCGACTTACTGCTGCTCCAGTTCGGCTTCCACCTCATGCGCGTCGACTGGATGATGGCGTCGATCGTCACGCGCTTTGACATTGACGAGTGGTTTGAAGCCGAGTCCCCAGAGCCAAACACGGAGCTCATGGTCACCGAGTGCTTGACGCTGCTGTGCCACTTGGCGTCCGAGCTGCCGCCGAAAGTCGCGCCAGACGACGCGCTCCGGAGCTTGACGCCGTACTTGCGGCGCGAGATCCTCCAGCGCCTGTGCGTCGGTCCGTGCGCGCATAGCGACCTGTCGAAGATCGCGACCGAGTTCTTCCTCACGCACGAGAACCTCTTCCCAAACAACTTCTCGAGCGGCCCTGTGCTCGACCAGATCCTGAAAGAGCTGTGCGTCCCATCGACATCGTCATCCTCGTCGTCGTCGTCGCTGCTCGGCAGTGGCGGCGACGCCACAGGCGGCAAGTTCCAGTACCGCCTCAAGCCCGAGCTCTTTGCCGAGTACAACCCGACGTTCATCCACTTGTCGCGCAAGCAGCACGAGTTTGCGCACGAGAACTGGTTCCAGCACCGCGTGCGGTCGTCCAAGGCGCGCGAGGCGCAACAAGAGGACGGTAGTCCGCACAACACGCACTCGTCGTGGCTCGACTTTCCGATGGTGAACACGTTCTTGGCGTGTCCAAAGGGCTTTCGCACCACGCGCGTCGCGATCCTGCACGCTGAAGTGCGGCGCCTCGTGTACGAAGCGTTCTGGAAAGCCACGCGCGACCCGCACAGCAGCTTGAGCCTCCTCTCGCGCGCCGTGCACTTGTTCACGCTCCAGCTGTACGTGATCGAAGAGGTCCGGTACATTGCGTCAATGCCGATCGGCGTCGAGTCGGACAAGACGTACTTGGACGAAGCCACGGCGCTCGTCGCGAGCTTTGTCGACTGGGTCACGACAGAGCAGACGAGCGCGTACCACTACACCGAGTCACACCCGCCAGTGCTCGACCTCTTGCTCAAGCTCAATCCGTGGTCGGTCTCGAGCGGCGGTGAAGGCATGGTGACGCTCGACGGCGACCAGAAGCACGAGATTGGTCGCGGCATTGACTGGCTCCTCCACCGTCTCGCCCGCACGGACGCGCGCTGTCGCGAGCGCATCCTCGAGTACCAGCTGACGCAGAAAGCGTCGCAAGAGGAGGAGGACCGGAAGCTCAAGCTCGCGCAGCGGCGCAAAGAGGCGCAGATGCGCGCGATGCTCCAGATGCAGCGCCAGCAAGCGGCGTTCGCTGAGCAGATGAAAGCGATGATGGGCGACGGCGCACGCGGCGACGCTGACGACAATGACGACGCGACGGGCGGTGCTGCCATGCAGACTGCGGATGGCACTGCTGGCACTAGCAGTAGCACAGGACTCGGTGCGGCAGGCGATGCAAGCAATGGCGACGTCGACATGGGCGACGACCGCACCACAGCGACTGCAGACGACGCGTCGCTGCCCGAGTGCGCCATGTGTCACTCGGTCGAGTCAGAAGACAGCTTCATGTGCTACATTGGCTTTGCGCAGTGCTCGCCAGTGTTCTCGCGGCTGAACGGCGGGAGCCACGGCCGGTTCTTGAGCACGCCGATCGACGAGATGCACGTCGGGGAAGACGTGCCGATCCACGTGCGCCTCTGCGGCCACTCGGTGCACCACACGTGCTGGAAGTCGTACCACGAATCGCAGTTTCAGCGCGCGATCACCGGCGGACACCATCGCCACGCGCTCAACGCCGTCGACGTGACCAAGAACGAGTTCCTCTGTCCACTCTGCAAGTCGATCTCGAACGTCTTGATCCCGACGACTGCGAACGAGATGGACGACCCAGACACTGTCACGAGTGACGACAACGCAGTCGCAGCAACACTGTCGGTACAAACGCCAGTCGAGAGTCTGCTCGAGTGGCTTGAAGCGCACGGACGTGTGTACGACGAGTGCGACTCAGAGCAAAAGCGCGCGTTCCCAGTGCACGTTGCTGCGCCAGTCAAGTGGAGCGAGACGTCGCCGCAGAAGCGTTGGCTCGAGCAAGGCCTCGCATCGCTCTGCATGGCGATCCACCGCGTCGCGTGCGGTGCGATGCAGCAGTCGAGACCCGAGCGATACACGACGTCGGGCTGCAACGCGCTCTACCACACGCTGCTGTGCACGTTCTTGAGCACGAACGCAACGGACTTGATCAAGCCCGAGCAGCGCTTGCTCCAAGCCATGCGGTTCCTCCCGCAGATGCTCGACCAAGTCGCGCGACCGAAGCCGTTTGCTGACACGTCTGCGAGCGGCATGCGCGAGCAGCTCTGCCACTTGCTGTACTATGGCGGCTCGGACTTGCGCGCAGACGGCTCGGTCGTGCTTGAGACGGAGCACCCGACCACGCAGACGCAGACGCGGAAGCAGAGTCAGTGGGGCAAAGTCCGGTGTCCAACAAAGCCGCTGCTGCTCCACCACTTGGGCAGCGTCCTCGCAAAAGGCTTCTTGCTCGCGCGCTCGCAGCTCGAAGCGCAGTACCTCTGTCGCCTCGCAGTCCTCGCGCGCGTCGTGCAGACGCTCGTGTGGTACGCCGTGACGCGGACCGAGGACTTTACCGATAGCATGGCCGAGCACCTCGAGATGTCGGACGAGAACGTCGCGTTCTTCATCGCAAGCTTTGTCGACGACGCCACGAGTAACGACGACGCAGCCGAGCACGTTGCGACGTTGCTCGCGGCACTCATGCTGCCGCTCGCGACGCGGTTCCCGCAAGTGCTCGCGCCGATCACAGACAAGAAGAAGCTGCTGAATGTCGTCGCGTGCGAAGTCGTGCCGATGGTGCGCGTCGCAGTCTTCTTGCTCGCGTCGCGCAACCCGAGCGCGCGCGCGACTGCGCCTCATAAACCGTCGAGCGTGACAGCGCAGCACGTGCGCGAGCACGGGTTCCTCCCACTGAGTGCGCTCGCACCAGTGGACGCGCCACTGCGGAATGTTGTCATGCACTGGGTCGCGCGCTTTCACGCCGCGTACGAAGAGATGAGCGACCCGCACGCGGTTCTGCAGCAGTGGCTCGCTGGTGCGAACGCAGACAAGCCGCCGGCTGCGAGTCTCAGTCTCTCGTCGGTCCTTGCGCGCGACTTGCACACGATGCACTCGACGATCTCGCTCTGTGCATCTGGTGCGAGTCGCACGCGGTACTTGCGCTCGCTCCCGCGCGCGTACGTCAAGTTCTACTCGGAGCTCGCGAAGCGCAAGTGCGACGCGTGCAACCAGTTCCCAGCGCGTCCGGCCGTGTGTCTGCTCTGCGGCGCATTGCTGTGCGCAGCGAACACGTGTCCGTCGCTCAAGACCACGGACAATGCGTACCGCGAGGAGTCGAACCCCGGTGCGTGCACGGTCCACGCGAAGAAGTGTGGTCGTGGCAGCGGCATGTTCCTGCTCGTGCTCGAAGGCGCCGTGCTGCTCGTGTACTGGAAGCTCTCGGCGTACGTCGGGAGTCTGTACGTCGACGAGTACGGCGAAGAGTTTGGCGAGCGCAACCGCGAGCTGAACAAAGGCCGGCCGCTGTACTTGAACGCCGAGCGGCGCGAGCGCCTGCTGCGGCTCTGGCTCCGGCACGAGATCCCGTACGAAGTCGTCAAGATCCAGAACAGCTCGGAGCGCGTGATTCGCAACAGCCACTACTAGGACAAGTGCGTGTGCGTGCGCGTGCGCATATGAGTGAGACGAAGGGCGTACAGCGCAGATCCAAGTGTGTGGTGTGTGGAGTGTGGATAGGGAGCGCACGAGCAGTCATGACACGGCATGCCATAAGCGAACAAGTGCGAACTAGCGAAGCGAAGCTAGTGGTGCATGTCGTAGTTGAGTTGCAGTTGTCGCCGAGCACATGTCGAGTTGAGCGTTCCGGTGCAATCATACTCAGCAACGCTCGTCTAGCTCTCGTGCGAGCACGACCAACTCGTCGCGGCTGATGACCATCGTTGCTGCTTGCTGCTTTTGCTTCTTTGTGATGCGAGAAGAAGAAATGCGAGCGACGCAATCGGTGCAATAAAATGTAGTTTTTGGGATAAATGACGGGTGTCATTTTCCTATATATATGTAGGACAGTGACGCCATGACGCGCTCTGTTCAATCATTGTACTATCAGGCGCGTCACGTACTGAGGTACACCTACAAGAGGTGTCATTCTCCTATATAGGAAAATGACACACTTTACGACTTATCATGAAAATCAGTTTTTGATGTCGAACTTTAACGTTGGATCACGATTCAAAATCGAATCGCTGCTTGTGCGGTTCCCGACCGCACAAGCAGCACTCCATCGCCTCACTCACTCCCCAAGAAGCAGCTCTCGTCGCGCCATTGCTATCGCTGTCGCCACGCCCGCGCGCTCGAGAAGAGACACAGACCACCAAGCAGCAGCACGATGTTCGCCCGCGCTGTCCCCGTGAGCACGATCGCCAGCCACGCGCGCAACATGTCCGCGTCGGCCAAGGTCTGGATCAACAAGGACACCCGCGTGATCTGCCAGGGCTTCACTGGCAAGCAGGTACGGCGAATGTGCATGAATGAGCGCGACCACCGCCGCCACCAAGCAGCATTATGCGAGGGGAAAGTGCACAGACGAGCGATCCGACGCCCATACACTCGCACACATGCACTAACACTGCCGGTCGATACTGTTGCTCGCACGCGTGCTTGACAGGGCACGTTCCACTCGGAGCAAGCGATTGCGTACGGCACCAACATGGTTGGCGGTGTGACGCCGAAGAAGGGCGGCTCGACGCACCTCGGTCTCCCAGTCTTTGACACGGTCCTCGAGGCGAAGAAGGCGACGAACGCCGACGCGTCCGTGATCTACGTCCCGCCACCGTTCTGCGCGCAGGCGATCATCGATGCGATCGAGGCCGAGATCCCGCTTGTGGTTGCGATCACGGAGGGCGTGCCGCAGCAGGACATGGTCAAGGTCAAGTGGTACCTGAACCAGCAGAACAAGACGCGCCTCATTGGCCCGAACTGCCCGGGTATTATCAAGCCGGGTGAGTGCAAGATGGGCATCATGCCGGGCCACATCCACTCGAAGGGCAAGGTTGGCATCGTCTCGCGCTCGGGCACGCTCACGTACGAGGCCGTTGGTCAGACGACGGCGGTCGGTCTCGGTCAGTCGACGGTCATTGGCATTGGCGGTGACCCGTTCAACGGCACGAACTTCATCGACTGCCTCGAGCGCTTCACGAACGACCCAGAGACGGAGGGTATCATCATGATTGGTGAGATCGGCGGCTCGGCCGAAGAGGAGGCTGCGGAGTGGCTCATGGCGCACGGTGACCCGAACAAGCCAGTGGTGAGCTTCATCGCGGGTATCACGGCGCCGCCAGGTCGCCGCATGGGCCACGCTGGTGCGATCGTCTCGGGCGGCAAGGGCACGGCCGAGGGCAAGTTTGCAGCATTAGAAGCCGCTGGCGTCGCGGTCACGCGCTCGCCGGCTCGTCTCGGTGCGACGCTGCTCGAGGAGTTCAAGAAGCGTCAGTAAGCGACGCGTTCAGACGCAGGCTGTGCGAGCGAACGATCGCTCGAGCGGCCACTTGGCAGAGCGACCGAACAGCAGCAGGAGCAGCACGACGCTGCGCCACGCAGGAGGCACTCGAAGGAAATGAAAGCGCATGTCATTCCCCGCCACTACACGCATGTTTGCTTGCTTGTTTGTTTGCTTGTTTTGTGGTAGTGCAAGCGCTTGTTGCACTTGTTGCGTCAGATGCGCACGTCGTCGTAGAGCCATTGGTCGTCTTGGAGGTCGTGTGCTTTTTGTCGGAGACTTGCGAGCGTCTCGTCGAGCAGCGCTGCAATTGCAAGCAAGAATGGAGAGAGAGAGAAGTCAGCGCTATGTGTGTGTGTGTCGATGTAGAAGGATGAACAGAGCGTACATGGAGCTACCATTGCGCATCTCGCTCGCTGCTGCTTCGTGTGACTTGCGTTTCTTCTCAAGCAAGATCATTGCGCGATACGCTTTCACGATGGCAGACTTGTTGTTAGTCCGAGCTTGTATCTCACACACACACGTGAGCTTGCGATTGCTACAAGCGCGTACTGTTGACGGTCGAGTGCGACGACGCGTTTGCTTTCCAGCGCGCGTTCGCATGGACGTTGCCGAGCGCACTCGACGACGACGCATGCACATGCGAGTTGCTGCTTCCTGTGTTCATCGTCGCAATGTGTGTGTATTTGATGCTGGTTGTCTTGTCCTCACAAACGATTGTGTAGTTGTGCTTTCTCTCTATTAGCTTGAAAACTGTATGTGCAAAGAGAAATGCTGACTCGCAAGGGAAGGGATGGTTTCCGGACAACGCGTATATTGTACATCAGCGCAGCAAGCTCGACGATCAGCGATCAGTATGCAGGCGGCGAACGCCGCGCTCAACACCAGCAGCAGCACCACCAACGCTGTGCCAAGCGGCGGGGCAGCACTCGCTGCACCGCATGCGGCAGCGCCACCGTCGTCACCCCCGCATGACGGCAAAGAGAACGTCACGGTCGGCGGCAAGCGCAAGCGCGTGGTGCTGTCGATCCACGAGAAGCAGCAGGTCTTGCTGCGGCTCGAAGCAAGCGAACACCCGACGATGATCGCGCAGACGTACGGCATCAGCCGACAGCAGATCTCCGACATCAAGAAGAACCGCGACCGCATCCTCGCGTTCTGCGTCGACGCCAAGCACGTCGAGAGCTTGCGGCGCAAGACGCTCAAAGCTACGACCGAGTACCACCCAGGCGTCGAGCAAGAGCTCTATCGCTGGCTCGTGCGCCAGCGGCTCTTTGGCCGCTTCGTCACGCCAGATATGCTCACGAACAAAGCTGTCGAGGTGTTTGCGCAGTACGCAACAGGCCACGATTCGAATGTGTCGTTCAAGACGATCACGGCGTGGCTACGCCACTTCAAGCGAGCGCATGGACTCAAGATGCTCACTGACGACGAGCTCGCCAAACTCCCGGACCGGTTCGTGTCGGCTATGGACGTAGCGCAGCCAACTGCGAGCAACACTGTGAGTCGCCACTACGGTCCACGCCGCAGCAACAGCAACAACAACAACAACAGCAACAACCACTGCAGTGCGAACCTCTCAGCGCTCGTATCGTCGGTGACCACACCTGCAGCAACGTCCAGCGCGATCTCCAGCACCACCACCACCAACAACAGCAACATGAACATGCAGCTGCCGCTGCACCTTACAACCGCTGCGCCGCCGATGCAGCTGAATGTCGAAGACTACATCGGCGGCTTGACGAGCGTCTTGGGACTCCACGCAGCAAATCCTCAAGCACACGCGTCAGCGCAGCCACAGCCACAAGTCCAAGTCCAAACCCACGCAACTGGACCAGCGCCATCGCAACCGCATGATGCAAACGCACCGCCTGCTGCTCAACAACACGCATTCGATGCGATCATCTCGACGATCCACGACATCAACGCGCAGCTCACGTTCTTTGAGCGCGAGGCATCGGCCAAGCTCGACTACTTGGACACACGCTTCGAGAAGTTCTGCTTCCTTGTGATCCCGCCGCGCTTTGCGTGAGGCAACACCAGTGGCAACGATCCTTGCCGCAACAACAACAACAACGCCAGCAAATGTGCGAACACCAAACAACACGCAAGCTACGAGCGCATTGAACAAAACTACTGCAAGTGCAACGAGCAACTGGAGCAGCTGCGACGCGTGTCGACACTTGCACAAGCACATGTCACGATTGTAGCCCAAGCCGATGCGTGTACCTGCACTAGTGTGTGTGTGATTGAGTGAGTTAGTCGTCGTCTGAACATCGCTTCAACCTCGTGATGTCTGGTTGCTACTGCTTGCTTTGCTCGGAGACAGTGGTGCAGCAACACCAGCGACACCGGCAGCAGTTGCTCGCGGTGCTTTCCGCATTGTGCGTGTTGCTGCAGTCGTATCCGTTTGTTTGCCTGTACTTGCGCCTATTGCCGATGCACCAGAGAGCCCGCGCGTAGCAGTCGTGAAGCCGAGCTCGCCGAACGGAAGGCCGTACTCGCTCATCTTGAGCTCCATCGCAGTCGCGAGGTCTTGCTGCAGCTGCGCCACGGCAGCGAGCTCTTTCTCGAGCTCGCGCACTTCG
The DNA here is from genome assembly GCA_003730235.1 of Pythium guiyangense. Lineage (NCBI taxonomy): Eukaryota > Oomycota > Peronosporomycetes > Pythiales > Pythiaceae > Pythium > Pythium guiyangense. Next base: position 615,301 of record QXDM01000045.1, on the reverse strand, counting down.
CGGCTCTTGTTTCCCATGATGTCGTCGAGTCGACCTTTGACACGATCGACGATAGCTGGCTCGAGCTTGGCGTGGAGCAAGATCTCGTTCAGCTCGGCGTCCTTGTGCTCAAGGCGCGACGCCATGGCGTCCATCTTCTTCTCGAGCAAGAGGTTCTTTAGCCCAGTCTTCTGCTGCACGTCGTAGATACTGCGCTGGAACTCGTCGCTGAGGCTCCGGTACTCGCGCTGGACTTGCGCATAGCGCTGCGTGAGGACTTCAAACTCCCACGCGAGCGTTGCGTACTGCTCCTCGAGCACCAAGAGCTGGGCTTTTGCGTTCCGGAGCTCCACGCGCTCGTCGTGGTAGACGCGAATGCTCTTGCGGAGCTTCTCGACGTCCATGAGCGCGCGCTTGAGCGGCTCGGACATGCGCTTGTTCTCTTGCGAGATCTCAAACATGAGCTTCTCGTCCTGTGCCTCTTTCTTCTTCATCTCGCTCACCTCTTCTTTCAAGCTCTTGATCAAGTCGAGGTTGTTGTGCGTGATGTCGTTGTAGTAGTTCTTGATCTCACCGAACGCCTTCTCGTGCGCGGTCATGAGCTGCGCAATGTGCACGTTCTTCTTCTCTTCGATTGACTGCGTCGCGACCTTGCGCTTTGCCTCGAGCTCGTCGCGAAATGCCTTGCGCTTGCGCTCGTACTTTTGCTGGAGCTCCTTTGCGTGGCGCTCAAACTCTTGCCGCAAGACTGTGATGCGCCGGTCCTGCTCCTGCTTGAGGCTCTTGAGGTAGTCCTCGTGCGAGAGCTCGATCTCTTTCAAGTCAAACTTGAGTCGTCGCTTGTCGGCCTTGAGCTCTCGCTCGTTCTCGCGGTAGTCATCTTGCGAGAGCTTCAGCGACTTCTCCATCTCTGTGTAGAAGGAGTAGCGAGCGAGTGAGTACGTGAACGTCACAATGAGACTCAAGTGCACTTCAGAGGCTCAGAGACGCACCTTTCTTCATCGCTGTGATGTCGTTCTGATGTTCATACAGCAAGTGCTTGACGCGTTGCTTGTAGACCTGCAACGCCATTCCAACCACGCTGTCAGCGCTCGAGTACCTCAGTCTAGCATGAGTGGACTCACAGACGTGGCAACTCACTTTGATCTCGACCTGGTGTTTCTCTTCGAGGTCCTGCCGCTCGCGCTCCTTGTTGCGCAGCTCGGCTTTGCGGTCCTCAAAGTTCTTCTTCTCGACGATCCAGAAGTAGTTGATCTTCTCGCGCTGCTGCTGGAACTCGTTGAACGCCTGCTCCTCTTTCTTCGTCATCTCAAGCAGCGCCTTGGCTTGCCGCACGAGCTCCACGCGCTCGGCTTCATTCTCTCTTGACGGGTCGTTGTCGTCTCCAGCTGCTGCTTTCTTGGACCCGCCGCTCTTGCCTCCTTTCTTCTCCTTCTTGCCTTTCTTTGGTGGCATCGCACTGCGAGTGTGCTTGTTGCGTTACTGAGTGCTCTTTTCTCACGTACGCGAGCGTGCTGCGCGTGCGTGCTCTCCAGTCTGCACACACACAACACACGAGCGCGAGGACGATATCGATGTCGATATCAAGCGAGCTGGCACGAAAAGGCGTGCGTTATGACCTTTGAAAGTCGAGTTCGCAAGAAATGGATACAACAAGTTGCCCTTGCTTGTCAGCGCAAGTTGCTTGCAAGGACAACGCACTCGCGACGTGGTGGCAACTGAGGTGAGTGCAAACAGCACACACATGAGGAGACAACGGAAGCTTCTTTCAAGACGAGACACACCCACGCGCATGCGGATCCCTTGACGACACGAACTGCTTCCAAGCAGCACGGCGGCGCTGCTCGCCACTAAATACACACGACCTGCACTGTCTTCGATGTGACCAGGAGGACCGATCACTCACTCGATCGTGAAGCCCGTGACCTCCATCTGAATCACGAGCGACAGCGCAATGCGCAAGTCCTTCTCCGTGTCGTACCGAGGCAAGTCGATGCTGTTCGGTTCCAGGTACCACACACAAGTCTGTCAGTCGACCTGTCACGTTGTCCATCCGTCCTTGTAGGCGTCCGCGACGCACAACCAGAGCAAGAAGCGTACCGATTGAAGCACGTGTGAGCGCGCGGGTAGAGACACTCGTCCTTGTTCACGCACTGGATCGCAAACGGACAGATGCGGCCGTCGTTCATCGTGAGCGCTTTGAAGCCCTGGACTGGCACGCGCGCCGAGCCCGTGGTGAACTGGAGCAAGCGCGCTTTCTGCTCGTTCGTGAACTCGTCCAAGATGTTCCAGAACCACGTCGTGATGCGCTCGTCGCGCTCGCCAACGTAGATTGTGTGCGCTTTCCAGTCTGCGAGGTCGATCTCGGGGATCCCGCACATCAAGAGCTCGAGCTCTTGGTGGTCAAAGACCGAGAGGAGCTCGTGCGGGATGACTGCAAAGAGCCCCTGCACGAGCGACGCGAGCTGCTGCGACACGCTCGTCGCGACGATCCACTTGAAGCGCAAGTCGATGTACTCGCGCTTGTTCTCTTCCGTCACAGCGATGCTCATGCCGTTCGGCACGAGCTCAATGACCTTGGACTTGTCCGAGAGCTGGTCGACCGTCACACTGTACAGTGTAACAAACAGGTGTGTGTCGTGAGCGACGGACTCGACAGTGTTGCAATCTGTGGGACCACACAATCGAGTGAATGGATGAACGAAAGACGTACGTGAAGTCGAGCGCGAGCGACTCGACGCCGTGGTTGTCGCGGAGCCACTTGAGGTTTTTGTACAAGTCGTTGTCGACGAACTCGAGGTCTGAGAACGTGATCGGGATGCCGAGGATGTGCTTGCAGAGCGGCAGCGCCAAGTGCGCGTCGATCAAGATGCCTTCAAAGAGCGCTCGACCGATGAAGCGACCGATCGCTTGGTAGTACTACGTCGTTGTGATTGACGGACGAGAGGAGAGAGCAAGCACAGTGTCAGACATCCGTGCACTCGAGTCATTCGACCAAGAACAGGAACAAGACGACGCACCATCAAGTGGTCGACGCTCGCTTCCGCCGACGCTGGATTGATCATGAGCGCGTCGCCATTGCCATTCGTGTAGAACAAGCCCGTGGCGTCGTCAAAGACCTCTTTTGTCATGAGCGTGAACCACTCGCGCACGAGGCCGCCAGCGTCGACGCCTGGCTCGTTTGCAAACTTGATCCGGAGCGACTGGTGGAGCTGCTCTGGTGTCGCCCACAGCAGTTGCTCGCACGAGTTGTGGAGCAAGTTGTCGCGCTCGATCTCGAGCAAGAGGTGGCCGTACTCCCACGGCACCTCCATCGCCGCCGTGTGCTGCACGAACCACGCATGCTTTTGCTGGAACGGCAGCAAGTGCACTTGCTCGAGCTCCTCTGGCGAGAACCGCGAGGACTCGGAGCACCGGTTCGCACTCGCGCCTTCTGGTGCATCGAGCTCAATGCGACCTGTTGGGTTCTTTGGCGACACGACGATGCGCGAGACAATGCCGATCGAGCTCGCGCTCCCAGTCGAGCACATCGACTCGCGCAGCGACGACGACGAGAGACTCCGGAGGCTCTTGAGCGCTTTGCGGTCCAAGTAGTGTTTCTTGCGCACCCAGACGAACTGCCCGTCGTCCGTCTTCTCGCGGATCCACTCGTGGCGCCGACGCGCCGACTGCTGCCGGAGGTTCAAGCCGCTGAGCTTGCGCTTGAAGAACTCGCGGCTGATCATCGACGCAGACGGCGCCGAGGACGCTTTTGAACCAGCGGTCGCAGCAGCAGATCGGCTCGTTGCTTTTGCCTTTGTGCTCTCGTCGACGTACAGTATGTACTTGGTACTGGACGAGCCTTTCGTTGAGAGCGTCCCGGCGTCAAGGCTCACACCTTCTTCCAGCGACCGGAGCTGCTTGTCCACGAGCTTGAACGCTGTGAGAAGAGAGACAATGAGCGATTGTATCAGCACGAGATATGTACCAGCTAGTCTGGCAATGAAGAGAACGTATGGAGACGTACAGCGGTCTGTGCCACAGAGCATACACGTCTGGTGCGCGTCGTAGCTCTTGAACGAGCACACTTCGCACTCCCACAAGTGGTTCATCTCTTGGTCGCTGGAGGTAGAGAGAGAACAGGCGCGTGAGTCAACTGTGTAGCGAGACGCCAAGACACAAGGAGCGAAGGATGCACCTCGCAATGACGTCTTGCCGCAGCATCGTCTCGGGCAGCGCGTGCTGGCGCAAGAAGCCGGCCTCCATCTTGTGCTTGAAGAAGATGTTGTAGATCAAGCACGTGAGCATCATCGCGCCGATGACGAAGTAGAACATGAAGTTGTAGCCCTCAGACGCGCCGTTCGCGAGGCGTCTCGACTTGCGGCCGCTGCTGGTCGCGTCGCTGTCGGTTGCGAGCGCGAATGCTGCGAACGACTCGACTGCGAGCGCCGCAGTCAGTAGCAGCTGCACACGCGGCAGCGCTGTCCGTCGCCGCACCATCGCGGTACTATGTGTGTGTATGTATCTGTAAATGTGGCCTGCGCCGCGTGTGCGTTGAGAGCGAGCTGGTGTTCGCACTGTGCGTGGTCGTCACTGGTGTGAGAGCCGTTCGTTCACGCTGGGTGTGTGAGTATGAGTATGTGTGTGTGGAGGTGGTCTCACGCACAGCCGCGTCGCGACGGACTCGACGACGCAGCGCGTGGAGGTACTGCGCGCAAGCAACGTGCACTCGCGCTCGATCCTTTCTTCCGCCGAGCTTCTTCCTCGATCGCTGCTGCTCCTGCTGCTCCTCTTGCTCCTGCTTCGACTCGCGTGCTTGCCCGCGCGATACTAACACACCTGAGCGAGTGAGTGAGGTCTGGCTCTGGCAAATCGACTCGGCGTTTGTATGCAACGGTTTATCAGCGGTTTGATATATGCTTCAGAATAGTTTGCTGTCTTTTCATACAATAGATACATTAAATAATAGACAGTAGTTTTGCACAACATGAGCGAGCTTCTAATCGAGCAGCTGGCTGTACTCTGATCAAAACACTGACGCAAGCAACCAGCATCGACGAGGTCAAGCGAGCGAACGAGCTGAGCAAAGTCATCGAGCTGCTTGCTTGCGCTTGCGCTTGCCGGTCGACGTGGCAGACACAAGCCCGTGTACATATAGCCATCTCTGGATCAGTGCCACCAAGAAGCAACAGCAGCGACAATGGCGAAGAAACCCGATGGCAACGACCACTCGGTCTTTGACACGCTTGTCGAGTCGGCGGCACAAGTGCTCGCACCAAACAGCCTGCAGTTCAACGAGAACGAGTTTCAGAGGTGTGCGCCTTGCTCCCAACATTGCTTGTTGTGCTCGTCGTTGACCACATCAAGCTGTCATTGCATTGCTGACGCATGCATCGTGTGTGTGATACAGCTCACCAAAGCTCGCACAGGACGCAGCTCGCGACGCGGCAAAGCTCGTGCAGCCAGGTGCGATCTTGTGCACTCAATGCACTGTGTCACTGCGATCTTGTTGTTGCCGTCTATAGCGTTGCTCATTGCGATATGGCTGTCTACACTTTGTAGGCGACTTGATCTTTATCACCACGAGCGGCTTCATCTACTCGCTCGGACGCCACCTCACTGCGAACGACTACGACCACGTGGTGCGCTACGCTTGCGTCAACTCGATCTGCCGACTGAGTTTGTCTATTTGACTGACACGATGGTGGTGTCTCTGTTCGTGATGCACTAGGTCGTTGTTCTCGATGACAAGCACGTGCTGAATGTCGGGATGCCAGTAGCGCGTTTGATGCCGCTCGAGCGCTTGCTCTTGCCGCAGCGCCAGCCAGTCGTACGTGTCAAACTCAGCAGCGCTTGAACAGTCTCAGTAGGCTCACAGATGCGTTTGTGCTTGTGCATCAGGTGCTGCGCGTCCCAATGACCGATGACGAGCGCGCCAAGTTCCTTCGGTGCGCGCGAGAGCTCGTTGGCCGCAAGTACGATGTCATTCGGTACGTCACACATGCGACTTTGTGACTCTGCGCTTCAGCACCGCCGCACACACTGACATTGCGAGTGTGTGTGTGTGCTGTTGTCTTGTCACTCTCTGATGACATCTGCAGATGGTACCAGCTCGTCTTGCGCCTGACGCTCAAGAACTTTGCGCGAGTGACGCCACTGAAGCGCTTGCCCATGGACCTTCAGTCCGATACGTGGATCTGCAGCGACTCGATCATGTGCGTCTGCTTCTGCTGTGCTCTCTCACTTCACTACAACAACAGAGTGCGAGTCTCTCTCTGAAGCGACTCACACGGGATGCTGCATCGTGGTGCTGTCCAGGGTCTTGCTCACTGGCTGCAGCGCGCGCTTCCGAGACGCGCTCGTGAAAGCGCGACAAGCGTCACTGCCACTCGGTGCGTTTGCGTTTGCCCGCTTGATGTGCTGACGACAGAACTGCTAGCGTCAAGGTGTAGTAGACGCTCGGACTGACGCATGTGTCGTGTTGCGGTCTCTAACAGACGTGTTCACGTTCGGAAGCGCGTCGCTGTCGGACTTTACGCGACTCCGACAGCTCGCCCCCGACGTCCTCGCACGCGTCGAGCTGCCGCTCGTGGACTACACGCTGCTCCCGCAGCCGCAACCGTGGCGCGCTCACATCCCTGACGTGATCCACGTCCTCACAAAGATCCAAGCGGGGACGTTCAAGTGGCCCGAGATCGACGGCGGGCTGTTCCCAAAGCTCGAAGCGCTCTCGAAGCATCTCCCGCCAACGCACTGGCCGCTCCAGGTAAAAGCCAAAGTCGCGGGCTACGCGCTCGTTTTGCTTGTCGTGCTCAAGCGCGGCGTGACGGTCTCGCGCATCTTGCTCCGGATGGTGCAGATCGTGCTCCTGCGGTACGTTGCGCAGCAGTTGCTCCGGCACTTGGACAAGAGCGTCATGGCCAAGTCGATGCTCTCGAAGCTGTAGACGCTACCGAGCATCCGAGTGAACAATAGATTGATAGAGTCTGATAGAGCATAGAGACGTACGCATTGAGACCGAGTGCTGTTGCATGTGCGATCGTCGTCGTGGCGATGAGAGAGATCGAGATCGAGGTCATGTGAGTGGCACATCGGCGTCTCATCCAGATGTTCGTACTTTATCGGGACATACATTTTCCCACACAAACGCCTTCAGCACATCAGCAACAGCACGAGCAGCACGAGCACAAGGTCGCTCACTCCTCGACCCAACGCACACGCACGCACGCACACGCTTCAAGCGCACGAGCAACAACAACACGTAACAGCATGGCGCACGTGGCAGACGCAGCAAAGCACGCAGGCGGCATCGCAAAAGGCGGGCTCTGCTTGCTCGTGATCGACCAGCAAGTGGACTTTCACCCGGGCGGCTCGCTTGCGATCCCGACTGCGCACGATGACGCGGCGCGCATTGCTGCGTTCATCTCGACGCATCGCAGCGACCTCGCACAGCTCGTTTTCACGCTCGACTCGCACCAGCATTACCACATTGCGCACGGCGTGTTCTGGGAGAACGCAAAGGGCGAGTCGCCGGCGCCATTCACGCTCATTACGAGCGACGACGTTGCGTCCGGGACGTGGAAGCCGCGTGACGCGACGCTTCGCGACTACGTGCTCGCGTACACGCAGTCGCTCGAGAAGAGCGGCAAGTTCACGCTCTGCATCTGGCCAGAGCACTGCATCATTGGCACACCGGGCCACAACCTCGTCGAGAACGTCCGCCGCGCGGCGCTCGAGTGGACGAAGCAGTCGCTCAAGCAGGTCCAGTACGTCATGAAGGGGAGCAACTCGTTCACGGAGCACTACTCTGCGCTGCGCGCCGAGTTCGAGCTGCCGCACGACCCAGCGACAAGGTGCGTCTTGTGTTGTGACGAGTCCTATCTGCGCACTGGTACTGTGTATGCACACTGCGAGTGGCGACGGATGGACTGATGCACTTCGATGCGATCATTTGCATGCGTATGGACACATCGCACTACATATAGTCTAAACCAGAGCCTCATCAGCGTGCTCAAGCACGCAGACAAGGTCGTGATCTGCGGCGAAGCGCTGTCGCACTGCGTGAACTACACTGTGCGCGACCTCGTGGACGCGTGGCCAGCTGAGCGCATCCAGGACTTGGTGCTCCTGACCGACTGCGCGTCGTCTGTGCCAGGCTTTGAGGCGGCAGGACAGGTGCGTCTCGGTTTCTTTGCTCGCTTTGAACATCGTGACAATGAACAAGATGGACTCACAGACGTGTGCTCATACACGTTTGGGATGGCGTGATGACAGGAGTTCCTCGCGGACATGGCGAAGAAGGGCGTGACGCTGACGACATCCACGGACTTTGCGCTCTAGGCGACATCGAGCGTGCATGGACGCTTCGATGGACAGCGAGCGTTGTGAAGACAGCAAGAGCGTGCGAGATGCATGAGCATGAGAGTTGTAGCAGCTGGAGGAGCAACAAGAGCAACAAGTCAGTCCAGAGCTCAAGCCATGTCAAGTGAAGTGCGTGTAGCAATGTGATTGGTCAATGAGTGAGCTCCGCTTAGATCCGAATTTTCGGCGAGCAAGTCGGTGAATCAGTTCTGAAAAAAGATCGACGAACTCAAGCGCGCTTAAATATGTGCTTTGAAGTGGTTGAATGTGTTGTCGTCTCGGACGCACAGTGTGATCCTGTATACGGCAATGCGTAAGGAAGCAAAGCGAAAATGCGCTAGTGTAGGGCGTGAGCTGTTGTGAAGCTCGCGTTTGATATGACGTACAAGATCGCTTCTATGAGGATACCAGCTGTGTCTCTCCTGGCTTTGTGTGAGTTGAAGCGGTGCTTAAGCGCGCTTGAGCTCGCATCAGGGGAGTTTCACAAAAGTTTGACAAGGCAAACACGCGCTTGTGTACTATATAATAGAGGTGTCATACTTTGAACAGGTGTATCTACATACAACACAGTTCAGCCAAAGTATGTAGTATTGCAGGATATGATGTTATACATTTCATTATTGCGTTCGTGTGGACGGGCGGCGACGTCGCCTTGCCGAATTGGGCGAGTCATCTCGCCTGCTGCCGCGCGTCCCTCCCCCTGCTTCTCGGGCGAGCTCCCTCATGTGCTCGCGTGCGCTACACAGTCGTGAAACGGAAGGGGCGAAGACGCAGAACCGAGCGAGCGCGCGTCCGCACCGAGGAGCAGGAGTAGCAGGCAGCATTCGCGCTTCGTTACGTGTGCATCCACGCATTATCAACAACACAACTACCACAACAACGAGAGAGCGAGCGATAAAGATCGCACGCGCAAGAGAGCAAGAGAGCGTGATTGAAGCGGAAGATCCACCACCATGGCACAAGATCTCCCAATCACCTTTGGGGAAGTCCTCAACGTACGTACACATACACACAGCTGAGCGGGTGCTTGCATTCGTGGGCAGTGCTGTCTCCCTGTGTGCTGTCACGAGCACACTAGCGCTACGACACAAGATCGCCATACTACGCGATTATTGTGTCGCAGCAGCACGACAACGCACACATACGCTCCACGTGGCATGCACGCACCTCGTTAGGGACATCACGACTAACTCTCGAATGTGCTGTCTCTTGTGACACTTGATGCACATGCACACAACTGCAGCTGGGTTCGCTGGGCGTGAACCCGGACTATGTGAAGTTTGGCACAACGACGATGGAGTCGGACAAGTTTGTCTGCGTGTGCGAACAAGTGAACGGTCAGGCGAGCGTCGTGATCGTGGACCTGTCGGCCGGCAACAGCGTGCAGCGCCGTCCGATCAACGCGGAGGCGGCGATCATGAACCCGGTGAGCAAAGTGATCGCGCTGCGGTCCGAGAACCAGCTGCAGATCTTCAACATGGAGCTGCGCGCGAAGATGAAGTCGCACTTGATGAACGAGCCCGTCGTGTTCTGGCGATGGGTCTCGGTGAACCTCATTGCGCTCGTGACGTCGTCGGCCGTGTACCACTGGAGCATCGAGGGCGACTCGCCACCTGTGAAGGTGTTTGACCGCCACGCGAGCCTCGGCGCCGGCACGCAGATCATCAGCTACGAGGCGTCTGCGGACAACAACTGGATGCTCCTCATCGGCATTGCGCAGGGCGAGGGCGGCCGCATCGTCGGCAACATGCAGCTGTACTCGATGGAGAAGAAGGTGAGCCAAGTGCTGCAGGGCCACGCCGGTGCGTTTGCGCAGATGACGCCGCCTGGCCGCACGGAGCCGGGTCAAGTGCTCGTGTTTGCGGGCACGAAGGGCGACACGCCGCAGCAGCTCTTCATCATGGAAGTCGGCCGCGACCGCGACGCACCGGGTGGTGTGTTCCGTCTCCCGCCATCGACGATCCCGTTCGCTGCGGACGCGCAGAACGACTTCCCGGTCTCGATGCTCGTGAGCCCCGGCGACGACGTCATCTACATGATCACGAAGATGGGCTACCTCTTTCTCTTTGACGCGCATACGGGCAAGCCGCTGTACCGCGCGCGCGTGTCGCAAGACACGACGTTCGTCACGACGCTCGAGTCCAAGTCGAAGGGCATGCTCGGCATCACGCGCCGCGGTCAGCTCCTGCACTTTGCGGTAAACCGCACGAAGCTCGTGCCGTACGTCGTGAACACACTTCGCGACTCGCAGCTCGCGCTGTCGCTTGCGACGCGTCTCGACTTGCCTGGCGCCGAGGAGCTGTACTTTACGGAGTTCAACCGCCTCGTGTCGATCAACGACATCCAAGGCGCTGCGCGTCTCGCGGCTGCGTCACCGCAAGGTGCGCTGCGCACGCCGCAGACGATCCAGCGCTTCCAGCAGATGCCAGCGCAGCCGGGTCAGCCGCAGCCGATCTTGCAGTACTTTAGCGTGCTGCTCGAGAAGGGGACGCTGAACAAGATGGAGTCGATCGAGCTCGCGCGTCCAGTGCTGATGCAGGGCCGCGGCCAGCTGCTGCAGAAGTGGCTCGCCGAGGACAAGCTCGAGTGCTCGGAGGAGCTCGGTGACCTCGTTGCGCAGTCGGACACGACGATGGCGCTGTCGGTCTACCTGCGCGCGCAAGTGCCGGAGAAGGTGATCAACTGCTTTGTGCAGCGCGGCGAGTTCGACAAGATCGTGGCGTACGCGGTGCAGACGAACTTCCGCTGCGACTACACGTTCATGCTGCAGAACCTCGTGCGCGCGAACCCGCAAGGCGCGCTCGACTTTGCGCAGAAGCTCGCTGTGGCCGAGAACGGTCCGCTCGTGGACGTGAACTCGGTCGTCGACATCTTCATGCAAGTGAACCGCATCCAGGAGACGACTGCGTTTTTGCTCGAGGCGCTGAAGAACAACCGTCCGGAGGAGGGGTACTTGCAGACGCGCTTGCTCGAGATCAACTTGCTCGGCGGCTCGCCGCAGGTTGCGGACGCGATCCTTTCGAACAACATGTTTTCGCACTACGACAAGCCGCGCATCGCTGCGCTGTGCGAGAAGGCTGGTCTGTTCCAGCGCGCGCTCGAGCACTACACGGAGCTGCCGGACCTCAAGCGCGTGGTCGTGAACACGCAGGCGATCAACCACGAGTTCATCGTGACGTTCTTCGGGACGCTCACGAGCGAAGTGTCGATGGAGCTCATCAACGCGCTGCTCGCGCACAACATGCGCCAGAACCTGCAGATCGTCGTGCAGGTGGCGACGAAGTACGCGGAGCAGCTCGGCGGGAAGGAGCTGATCGAGATCTTTGAGAAGTTCAAGTCGTTCGACGGTCTCTACTACTTCCTCGGCTCGATCGTGAACTTCTCGCAGGAGCCAGACGTGCACTTCAAGTACATTGAAGCCGCGACGAAGATGGGTCAGTTCAAGGAGGTCGAGCGCGTGTGCCGCGACTCGTCGGTGTACGACGCCGTGCGCGTGAAGGAGTTCTTGAAGGAGTCGAAGCTCCAGGACCCGCGCCCGCTCATCCACGTGTGCGACCGCTACGACTTTGTCGAAGAGCTCACGCAGTACCTGTACTCGAACAACTTGCTCAAGTACATTGACGTGTACGTGACGAAAGTGAGCCCGCAGAAGACGCCGACGGTCGTGGGCAAGCTCCTCGACCTCGACTGCAACGAGGACTACATCAAGAACCTCTTGAACCAGATCCCGCAGTGCCCAGTGGACGACTTGGTGGACCAGGTCGAGAAGCGCAACCGCTTGCGTCTGCTGCAGCCGTGGCTCGAGACGCGCGTGTCGCAGGGCAACACCGAGACCGCGACGCACAACGCGATCGGCAAGATCTACATCACGCTCAACCGCGAGCCACAGCAGTTCTTGATCAACAACCAGTTCTACGACTCGCAGGTCGTGGGTCTCTTTTGCGAGAAGCTCGACCCGTCGCTCGCGTTCTTGGCGTACCGCCGCGCCGGTGGTGCGTGCGACGAGGACCTCATTCGCGTGACGACTGAGAACGGTCTGTTCAAGGACCTTGCGCGGTACCTCGTCGAGCGCCAGGACTTGGAGCTCTGGGGCAAAGTGCTCGTGAAGCAAGAGGAGGGCGAAGCCGAGACGCCGAACCGCCGCGCGCTCATTGACCAGGTCGTGCAGACTGCGCTGCCGGAGACGAAGAACCCGGATGAGGTGTCGACGACTGTGCGCGCGTTCATGAACGCGGAGCTCCCGAACGAGCTCATTGAGCTGCTCGAGCGCATCGTGCTGCAGGGCACAGACTTCTCGAACAACCGCAACTTGCAGAACCTGCTCATTCTGACGGCGATCAAGGCGGGCAAAGAAAAGGTCATGGACTACGTGAACCGCTTGGACAACTTTGACGGTCCGGACATTGCGCGCATCGCTGTCGGCGAGCAGTACCAGCTGTACGAAGAGGCGTTTGTGATCTACAAGAAGACGAAGCACAACGTCGACGCGATCGGCGTGCTCTTGGACAACATCAACGACCTCGAGCGCGCGTACGAGTTTGCGGACCGCTGCAACGAGTCGGAGGTGTGGTCGAAGCTCGCCAAGTCGCAGCTCGACCGCAACTTGGTGCACGATTCGCTCTCGGCGTTCATCAAGGCGAACGACGCGAGCGCGTACGTCGACGTGATTGCTGCTGCCGAGCGCGCGAACGACTACGGCGAGCTGATTCCGTACCTCAAGATGGCGCGCAACACGGTGAAGGAGCAGTACCTCGACACGTCGCTCATCTACGCGTACGCCAAGTGCGAGAAGTACTCGGACTTGGAGGAGTTCATCTCGGCGCCGAACGTCGCGCAGATCCAGAACATTGGTGAGCGGTGTTACGACGAGGGCATGTACAACGCGGCGAAGCTGCTGTTCCAGAACATCAACAACAACGCGAAGCTCGCGATCTGCTTCGTGCGCCTGAACAAGTTCCGCGAAGCCGTCGACGCTGCGACCAAAGCGAACTCGGTCGGCACGTGGAAGGAGGTCAACTACGCGTGTGTGGACGTCGGCGAGTTCCGTCTCGCTGGTCTCTGTGGTCTCCACATCATGGTGCACCCGGACCACTTGGAGGAGCTCATCCTGCACTACGAGCGCCGCGGCCACTCGACCGAGCTGCTCAAGCTCATGGAGCAGGGTCTTGGTCTTGAAGGCGCGCACGCCGGCATCTTCACGGAGCTCGCGATTTTGTACTCGAAGTACCTCCCGTCGAAGCTCATGGAGCACGTGAAGATCTTCCACACGCGCATGAACGTCTCGAAGGTCCTGCGCGCGTGCGAGAAGGGTCTTCACTGGGACCACGCCGTGTACCTGTACAAGGAGGACGGCCAGTTTGACAACGCCGTGCGCACGATGGTGGACCACCCAGTCGCGTTCTCGCACGACCTCTTCTTGGACTGCATCCAGAAGGTCCGGAACCAGGAGATCCACTACAAGGCGATCAACTTTTACCTCGAGCAGCACCCGCTCGAGCTCACGCGCTTGCTCCAGGTCCTGACGCCGAACTTGGACCACGCGCGCGTGGTGCACCAGCTCCGCAAGACGAACAACTTGCCGCTAGTGGTCGAGTACCTCAAGGACGTGCAGAAGGAGAACCTGTCGGCTGTGAACGAGGCTTTGAACGAGATCTTGGTCGACGACGAGGACTACGCGAGCCTCCGCGACTCGATCGACTCGTACGACAACTTTGACCAGATCACGCTCGCGCAGAAGCTCGAGAAGCACGAGCTCCTCGAGTTCCGCCGCATTGCTGCGTACTTGTACCGCAAGAACAAGCGCTACCCGCAGTCGGTGAAGCTCTCGAAGGCCGACAAGATGTACAAGGACTGCATCGACTGCGCGTCGGACTCGGACGACCCAGAGCTCGCCGAGGACATCTTGCGGTTCTTTGTGAAGGTGCACGACAAGGAGTGTTTCGCTGCGACGCTCTTCACGTGCTACAAGCTCATCAAGCCGGACATTGCGCTCGAGCTCGCGTGGCGCAACGGCTACGTCGACTTTGTCATGCCGTACATGATCCAGTTTGTCAAGAACCTGAACGACAAGGTCAAGGCGCTCGACGAGCGCACGCGCGTGCAGCAGGAGGTCGCGCCAGACGCGGCGGCGATGGACCCGGGCTACGGCATGGGCGGCGGCTTGCAGCCGGTGATGGCGATCGCTGCGACGGCGTACAACGACCCGTCGGCGCAGTACGGCATGGGCATGGGCATGGCGCCGAACATGGGCATGAGCCAAGGTTATGGCCAGCCGAACATGGGCATGAGCCAGGGCTACGGTCAGCCGAACATGGGCATGGGCGGCATGCCAGGCGTGAACCCGTATGGCGGCGGCTACGGCTACTAAGCACTTTGCGAAGATGGCGGCGACGACTGCACGGCTGTGATACAGTCGAAGTCGTCGCGTTGCTCTGCTGCGGCGCGTGCGTACGATGGACGATTGCGAGTCTGTCGAGACCCATGCGTCGCTCCCTCTTGTCGAAGTGGACTCTTAGCGCGAGATGGTTGTCAGTGACGCTCTCTCGATGTCTTAGATTCATTAGCGCCGTCGCGCGTAAGGTGTCCAATCGACAGTGTATGTTTCCTCTACGTGTCTCTCGTCATATTGCTCGTTGTCTTTGGTCATGTCGAGGTGCATGAGGCGCATGAACAGCCGAGAGCGCATGAGGTCGTGAACGCATGAAGTCGTCTTGATGGCTGTGTTGTCAAGCAAGCTACGCAATAAATGTGTCGATACACAGCATACTAAATCGCAATGAAATGGATACAAATGGCCTCTTTATGATGCGTTCATCACTAGCAACCATAAAAAGGAGACACACTCAACATCCATTCGCATTGCCATGCTGACATGGAGACTGCGCGCGATGCCCTCGACCGCGCAGTGCAGCAGCTCTTTGTGCGACCGGCGCGGCAGCGATACGAGAGATCGACTCCCAGTCGCACGAAGCTGTCGCCGCGC